>PNEQ01089434.1:0-51275 GCA_003012365.1 Medauroidea extradentata | reverse complement strand
CTTGCCCCCCCGTGGAAAAACATGAAATGACGCCCCTGGAAATAGTGCCTCGGCGCGCTGCACAAATTGAGCTAATTAGAAGCTAGCGAAGTGCAATGATATGATGTTATTTGTTTACTTCAGAACTCAGGTTAGAGTGAATGGAGAATAGTGGCTGCAACGGGATCGCGAGCTGACTGCAAGTCCAGACGGTTGGTTTTCTTCGGCGCCGGCCGCAAGTTATATATACCCTCGCCTCGGCCGTGCCGGCAAACAAACAACGCCGTGCCGCGCCCTGACGTGTTTACATCTCGCCTCGCTGTTTACCGCCGCCGCACAATATTCCTCGCATTACCGCCAGTTCTCCCCTCCTTTGCCCCTTACTATACCTCCTCAGTGTTTCTGCCCCGGGCGCCTCGCGACACGAGCGTCTGGGTCGCGTCAACTTTCCCGCTCCTCGGAAGTACTCTGGAGCATTCGTTTATTCTCGGCGATTGTACGTTAAAGCAGTACTACATACATACAAGTTTATTTTAGTTTCCTAACCTTACAAAACCGTTCTTAGATTCCGCGCACAATATTTTTTGAAACTTTAAACTAACCTAAACGAAATTAAAGTCATCTAAACTAATTGTCACAGGGCCACGAAGGTGATTGCTATGGAAGGGGGTGGGATGAAGATGTCTGGCTCAATCGCCGATTATGAACGAATGCCGTCGAGCATTTCCGAGGAGCGAAAAATTTAACGCGACCCTGACTCTCGACCCGGCGACCCTGCAGCCTTCTCTTTCATAAGGTTGGATATACAATGATCAGTCTCACCCGTCCGTCGATCACGTGACGTTCTGCCAATCAAACGTCTGGAATAATTCTAACCGTTCGTCCGTCGAAAGCTTGCAAACCTTTAACTTTTTATCGAAGGACGTGCGAAATTACAATTTTCTAAAGATGCCTACGATCGATTCAAGAGTTTCATTTTTATAAGAAGGCTGTGATGTTTGCTTTATTTTGTTATATTTGTTGGGTAGCACTGCAAATTCATCTTTGAAATACGATGGAGATAATTTTGTCGTTCGGAGAAAAAAATAAAAATACTAACCTAAATTGTATTTTATATAATGCTTACTCAAATTAAAACGTAATTAATTGAATTAGTAAATTATATGCTCGCAAGACTTCTTTGTGGTGAAAAACAGTTGACGGATGATTGTATGTAAACCCACCTTTATACCGTGGACGGCGATAAAGATGTATACTAATACTGCCGTGTCGCTTGTCCTCGAAGATTTCTTCTACATACATACTGTTCTCTTTATCGTTGCCATGATCGCACGCAAAACACGCTGTCGCGGTAGATTTCCAAGGCACACCGAACAAATATAGAGAGCAGAAAGTAATTCTAAGCAAAACATATATTTTTTTTTTTCGTGTTTATACGAGGGTTCCACTAGTTCATGTTGCAAAGACGATTGTTGTTATTATAATAAATCATCAGTATATTCACGCAATTCTGTATGTGTACTTTAAGAGTGTGTGGTAGATAAATAAACGCTGAAAACATAAATTGATTTCCACGCTTTTTTCGAAGCCAATATGGATAAAATACTCAATGACAATACTAGATAATGGTATTTGCCAACTTTATGAGTAAATATTTAATCCAGAATTACAAATTCGTTACGCGTGATCTCTTGCGCCGCAGTTAAATGCACGAGGTTCCGGCGCCAGAGATTGGGTCTCAGAAGTTCGTAACATTTGAAACAATTGTGTTTAAAACGTTGGCTTAAACTATTGTCTAGGATTGCTATTGTTTAATTTTCGCAAATTGGCTTCAAGAAACTTACAGTTATAAATTAATGCTTTTAGCGTTGGATTATGTACCACGCCCTCTTAAGGCTACGTTCGGTAGTTTAACAATGATTTTGAAAATATTGATTTAAAGTCCTGTTTTGTCACAATTACGTTTATCATAATTTATGCATAATTCTTTGGCAGCAATAAACTTAAAACATTTTCAGGTTTTTAATACTTAAAGTATTACCAATTTTGTTATGAAAATATGCCAAAACCAAGTAAAAACTATTTTTTTTTTCGCAAACGAACGATGTAATACTGTGCAAAACGCCTACACAGAATTGTGTATCACGTGGCTGCTCCTAGTCTGGAATTTTCTCAAGGCTTTCCATAAAAAAAGTTTTGAGGTTTTTTCTACCAACGTAAAAACAAACAAGCAAAGTCTTAAAACCTGGGAATCTAAGGTAGGCTTGATAAGAAGCGAGCGTTATATTCGCTACGCCTGCTATGGCACCGAGTTCTGCTGCAGATAGCGTGTGTGTGTCCTTTATTTTAACTACTTATGTAAGGTTTGTAATGTATTCCTCCTAACGGCGAGGCGAGATAAATAAAGGTGGTTTCTTCAGTTAGTACCAGTGATAGTAAGCACCCATTATTATTCTTTGCATTCATTATGTACGTTGTTCTACCTTCTTTGTTTTGCAAAGCTGTCTAAGTCAGGGTAAAATGTTTTTCATGAAAATATTTATTTTCAATCACATATAAAATGTTGTAAATAAATACAAAACTCAAATGTTACTAGGCATTGATTAAATAGTGAAATGTCTTTTACGGAACCCTCTTTTGAAAAGTGTGTTATTACAACAAAACTTAAAATATTCGTGACATAGCCTACACGGCTATGAATTCCAAGCATTTCATGTGTTGTTTGTTTGTGGTGTTACATATTTGGCTGAAATCATTAGTATTCTTTTAAATATATTTTTTGTATAGTTAAGTTCTGGCCTTTAGCTTCAGATCATAACTTAAATACAAGAAAATACATAAATTAAATTGAGATTAATATACAAGTTCTTAGGGGTATTGTACGTCGCAGGATCGCGCTTTGAGGTTGAGAAGCAGATAAGTTTATTCCATTCATGACTGTACGTTACCAACGACAACCGTGTCATAGACGGATGTGCAACATTTCCTCTGTTTGTTGTTGCTTTGCCGAAGGTCATGAGCCGAGATCCTTGCGAAACTTTGCAGCAGGCACTTCTGCCAACACAAGACCTCAGTGGCAAAATATACCGTCTGCCGGGTGATGCAACGCACACCCTGGGCTAACCCCTCCCACACCAGGAACAAAAAAAAATATGCCAGCTGCCTTATTTTGAGTCAGTAAGGAAGTGAAAGATAAACGTTATAGAATAAACCCGGGCATTACAAATAAATTCAACTTTGAGTCACTTACATTAATTGTTACTGTTATTTAAGATGGCATGGTAAATAATTCAGCGCTGAAAGCATCACTTAAAAGCTATAAGTTTCTCGAAACCAATTTGCAGTAACAATAATAATAAATTAAAATTCTAGACAGTAAATTTTACAAATTTTTTGAGCAAAAATATTTCTCGGATAACGAATTTATGAAGAACAATCTCTGACACAAATATTTTGTACATTTAGTTGCGCGAAAATGCAGCATTCTGCGTAAGTTCTTGCTCATAAAGTTGGCAAATATTATCTAGGATTGTTGTTCTGTGGTTTACCATAGTGACTTTCAAAAAGGTTTACATTCCAATTGTTTTTTTACACACCGCCCACTAATAAGTTAATTGGAGAACAAAAGTAAAAGAAACATCCAGAAACATATAGGCCAAGTATTTATTTATTCAACTATACTTCGTTTTAATTTTTTACAAACAACGTAAATGGCGTCCTTAGAATGATTCCTTCTGGTTTTCCTTTGATTTATGAAATTTTGATACGCTAGTGAAATACGTCTGCGGGATGGATCTGGCCCGCCGCGGGCCTCACTTACAGAAGCCCTGGGATAAATGCTAATGAGTATTTGCCGTCTGCCAACGTTTGCAGTCAAACACAAATTTTGCAAATTGTGTCTTACAAAATTGTACTTCATAACTTCCTCACGTAAAATTCAAATAAATATTATTTTGTTGTCCTGATTTAATTCTGATTGTGCTGGTACAACCTTCTTTCTATGAATACTTAGAATATTAAAATTAAATTTGTATTAGTGTTTCAGCAGTCTGCTAGATACATTTGTGGTTTGAAACAAAAATTTTCCCAAGGACTCTGAACCACGCCTTAAAAATCTAAAATATATATTATCCTGGTGACCATGCACATGTTACACAAATATGAGAAAGTAAAATAGTGTTTTAATGTATTTGGTAACTTTGGTAATACCCCACACAACCTACTTCAACGAACAATAAACACGTGCACGCGATAAGATTATTTCGTTACATTGTTAAGTTACAAAATAATGTCCTTAAGAGTTTTTGGTGAACAACAAATACGAACACCTTGACAAAAACTTCCTACATAATCCTAATTGCTAAATGGCCTGAATTACAGCTCATATTTATGTGAAATTAACAATGGCCTCACATAGTGATCCTTATTATTGGTGAAAAAAATTATACTCCAGTTAGTTACCATGCCTCATTTGCACGTCGTCAGCTCTGCTCGATTGTGGTCAGTGACTAACTGTTTTTAAGTGTTACGTGTCTTAATGTTTAGCTGCAAATCACAGACGGGTGGCTTCGCAGTAACGTATATCTGATTGTTAAAGTCAAATGAGAAACGTCTGTCCATAGGACGCACTGTCAAAAACAATGAAGCAAAATTGCAGAGGCGCACATACGTTTATTGGAATTCGTTGGTGCAGAAATCTTCTCGCGAAAATCAGGAGGCCAAGACTCATACATGACATGACATTCAAGGAATTTCGTGGGTTGAAGAAGAGATTTTTGTCAGTGCAGTACTTAATTAGGGTAAACCTACTGTACTTCATGATACTAAGGCTTCGAAGTTCAGAACTATAAATATGTTTAACATTTTAATTGTGACATTGTATGTCACTTATTGCCGAAATTATATATGTCTGCTCTCTGTTGTTGACCTAGCGAATTCGGTATACAATTTTGTGAAGCCTGAAACTTGGTTTATCACAATATTAAAGTACATCACGGTATATGGTCGGTTAACCCAATATACATATAACTAATTCCACTTCTTCGCTGCAAGCACTTGTGAGAATACCCAGTTATGTGTTACACAGGCAAGGATTACCTCCTAATGTCGACGAACCAACAGTTGCCGTTGGGTTATTTTTCGCGAAGTGTAAAGGGGTTTACACAATTAAAATTTTAAATAGTAAAAAGTAAACTCAAGAAGTAAACAGTAGAGTCGGCAAAATTGAGCATACACAATAGCGAGGTTACTGCCTAAGTTCAGCCAATAAGAATAGGCTTTCAATACTGTGTTTATGCTGTGTTATTTATACCAAAGGTTACGATTAAAAATATTTAGTAAAATAATGAAGAAATTATCATTGCATGGCATGTAAACGAGTTTATTACAGTATTTACAAATAAAAACTTAAATTACTTGGCAAATTACATTTATTTTATTTAAAAATACTCTGTCTTGTGTGCATTTTATAGATTAAAGCAAGAAGGTGGTTATCAAGTGAAATACGAATGGTATCATGGGAATACCCACTATTCTGATTGGTTAAACTTAAGATTTCCACTGCCGAACTAAGGAAGTAAGCAGTAACAATTCAGTTACGTATGCTTCGGTTCAAATCAATGTGATGGAAAAAATTCTAAAGCTTATTGTTAGAGATGATAGTATACCGCGAAAATGTTTTGTGCCAACATACCCTCGAAAACACTATAGTTTCTAGCCACTTGTATGATTGGGTGATATGCTTCTGACGCAGCGTAGCTGTCTGCAGACCACTAACATACATCAAATATTACTTTATCGGGATTCTCATTGACTCAGTCAAATAGGGTAACAGCTCCGAGTACACGATAAAGCCAGTAGTCTTCTGGTAATCTGAATGTGTGTAGAAATCCAGCAAATAGTCAAGTTTTCCCGCGATAAACCATCACCTCTACTTATTTCTTAAGAGGGCGTGGTGCATAATGCAACGCTAAACGTATTAATCTATGACTGTAGGTTTATTGAAGCCAATTTGCGAAAGTTAAACAATAGCAATCCTAGAAAATAGTTTTAGCCGACGTTTTAAACAAAATTGTTTCCAGTGTTACGAACTTCAGAGGCACTATCACTGAAGTCGGAACCTCGTGCATTCAACTGCGGCGCAAGAGATCACGCGTAACGATTTAGTAATTCTGGATAAATATTTACTCATAAAGTTGGCAAATATCACTATCTAGGATTGTCATTGAGTATTTTATCCACATTGGCTTCGAGAAAAGCGTAGATATCAATTGTTATTTTCAGCGTTTATTTATCTACCACGCACTCTTTAAGTCTTAATGCTAACGTTTTTAATAGTGTAAACGCCTTAAGGAAGCGCGTGTGTTCTGTGCGCAGGTATAGATGGCAGGCAGGCAGCCTACCCTCGTGAACCGCCAGTTTAACACGCCCATCAAGCTATACTCGCCGCAGAACGTGGCCGAGGCACTCAACAAGCAGGCGCAAGTGCTCGCCAACGGCGCTGTCGGGTAAGTCAGGTCCTTTCTGTATCCCTCGTGTTCCTGGAGGTGGCTCTACCTATCAGAATAAGGTTGCTGCGATACCACACGTCTGTGCATTGCCGTAAAACTTTACGACACGTGAGAGAAAAATACATCTAACTTACTGGCCATAAAGAAGCTACAGATGTGCACATAACCCACTGAAACTAATTTGTGTATAAATATTTTCACCCTAAATATTGGCCCCTATTAACGACTGCTGTACAATTAATTAGATTCCTTTTTGTTCAGCTGAAACTTTACTTGGTCGCATGGCCAGAGGAAAGCAAACAAACATTTATTTAGTTTTGTGCAGTTTTCCTTGTACACACCAACTATATTCCTTCCCGGAATTGTATATATAAACTAATACTGTATTTTCTGTTCGACTGTATCAATTTATTTGTTTTATTGTTGGGTTGTGCTACTCAAAGTCACTCGCTCGCAATGGCAGTTAAAAAAAAATCCCTGTTGCAAGACTCTTCCAAAACAAGAATTCTTAGTTCCGTGAAACATCCATGGTATTGAACCTAGGTATAGGATATGAGCTGGCTTCTTGTAGTAAGGAATATACCTCGCAACAGAACATTTAGTGCGAGATTATTGTAAGTGCGAGGTCTGCATCTTGTACTAGTTTGCATCGAGTAAAATGTGCTTCAGTCACAGCTCTGAGAGGATGTGGTAAGGAAGGATGTGTTGCGGTTTCCTCCAGTTTCACAAAATTCTGAAAATGAGTTCGGCGTATTTTTGTATAAGGTTAGTGAACTAGAAAGTAAGTATAGTTAAATTTAAATCGCCCCATTTCAAAAACAGGCGAAAATTTATGTTTTTTACTAAAAACACCTTTATATAACTTTGCATTCAAAATAAGAGAACAACAGCTGCTATCTATTGGATGACGTAGAGTTACAAAATTTTGCCTCTGACAAGTGTACTAACGTTTAATATCCATATCATTCATTCAGAATTAAACAGGACCATTTTTCCTTAATATCGAACAAAATAGTAACAACCATAATTTGACAGTTAAAATGACGTAAAACAATAAACCCGCCGTATATAATTCTCGTTAGAATCGCAACACATCAGTTTATTTTTTCTTTCGCTTAACTTTTTCTAGTGACGATAAAAACAGCTCTGGACCGATGTGGCCGGAGTTAACCCCCCATTAGGTTTTTCAAAGTCTCCATCTAAGCCGAGGTTAGTTTAAACTCCATATATGTTTGCGCACCTGTTATCCTGAGCTATTTTTGTTGAACCTGTTATGTCGTAATACCGTGCAGAAAAATCGCGCAAAAAACATCTGATACGATCAGTGGTAATGTTACTGCAGTTTCCTTGCGATTAACGTTTATGGAGGATAAAACAGTTTTGAAAGTTCAGGGACGAGAAAAGCCATCTCCGGAAGAGTACGTGCAATAATTATGGCTTCATCGGTCCACAACCCCTCAGGGGCAAGTCACGTTTACGATCTAAACAAGCAGGCACTAATATAAAAAGTGTTAGCATATAATAATGCAAATATTGTTACAGACCCGGAAATTCGAAGGGTTCAACGAACTGCCGGTTAAACTCCACACTCTGTCTTCAGTTATTTGTTCATTGGCTGCTGCTCCAGTGAGTGAACAGCTGAGGTAGTAACTGGAGCCTGTGAGTGTTTTCATGCAGGCATGACATTGGTTCACAGCACATATGTACGAATTTCACTAACTGTGATACAATCGAGAAAGTATTGAATGCATACAGGATTTTGCAAATCAATATCTTTGCAAAGGAATTCGCGAAAATTCTGGGTCTCGAACCACTATACTTATTTTTAAAAATAAAACAGCAGCAGTATAATGAAAGTAACGTACAATTTGGTTAGTTTAATGTACACACTTAAATGACAACCAGTCACTAAACCACATAATTAGTCTGGTATGTAACGGTTGAAAATTTAAATGTCTCTCGTATAGGTCCAATAATTTTCCAGCTATGCTTTCTGGCAGTAAAAAACTGGAATGAAAATTACTTTAAATTTGCTCAAAATTAATAAGTAGAAGCAGGAAAGATGAAAATATTATACCATAAATCTTACAATTTAATAATAATAATTTTGATTTAATTTAACAAGAGGTTCAGTGCAACGGGCCAGGAGAGGGTGCGTTCAGATTTTAGAGCTGCAACAGCTTTACCCATACAACTGAGATGAGAGTCACAGGAGAGAAGGGGAGGGAAGGAACAGAAGACATCTCCCCTCCCCATGCCCCAGTGCTGTCGGTGGAGATCTAACACACGGACATTCTACTGCTAGTCATGATATCCCGTCGTGAGATCAAACACTCCGTGTATATTTTAGCAATCGCAGGCGAAAACGACTAGTGAAACTCCTTGGGTAAAATATTTAAGACAGACTTTCAGATGTGTTGACACACAGTCATAAATGTTTACGAGGGGAAAGAAAAAAAACCTCTCTAAAGTGTAGTGCTAAGATTCGTAACTGCAGGGATGAAGTCACTATCTGGTTAGGTCATGGTTTATCGAAGCGCCCAGTCTGTGACATATTGCATCCTGTTTATTCAATCCTTCCTGCTACAAGCTATTCACGTTAAAGAGAACACTTTCTAAGGTTTAGCTAACTTCTTTCTTTGAGTCGGATTTTGTATTTTCAAAACTTGTAAACATAAACATCGCTATGAGACTAACAAACACCGTGTATGATGTTATCACTCTCAAGTTAACAGGATGTAGTAGGCTTTCACAATTAAGCGTTTAAAACATCAGTTTAAAATCTGTAGGTTTCTCATAGCCAATAAAAAAAAACAATCTTAGACAATAGGTTTTACCAACTTTCGGAGCAAGAGTTTCTCTCAAGTAACGTTTTTTTTATAACAATCGCTGTCGCCGAAATCTCTTACGTACATTTAATTGTGACGCAACAGATTACGCTAAAACAACAAATGCAACATTGCATGCGTCATTTAGTGTAAATGTTTGCTCGTAAAATTGGCAAATATCATTTTCTAGTAAGCTTCCTTTCCGTATGCGAGAAATGACATATCATGGAAACAGTAAAGATTTCTTAAACCGATACGAGACGGGTCGGAGTACAGAATAATTAAGATCATCGAGTTAAAATATAGGTGATATTTTTTAAATTAAATTTATTTTTAATCATAGAAGTGAGGAAATACTTTAACGAAAATTACACTTCCACTGGAAATAATTTCGAGCATAAATTAACAAAATGTATTACCGCATATGAATTTTCTTACAGTTCGCCTTACTATATTTGAAGTTAAGTGTAATTCATGCATACGGGATTTCAGTTAAATATTTAATAATTTCGTTAGTTACTAAAAACTCGAATTTTTAAATCTTGTGACAAAATCCATCAAACGCACTGAGTTGAATGAAATTGTTCGTAAAAACTGCGGACAGGTGGTGAGCTAACATTAATTCATTTCTATTTACGTTCTAGTATAAGAGTGACTGTTTATTTTTGTGTCGTGTTCTACTGGGAAGTTTGCCAACTGATTCACAATGACCAACTATCGTGTGCATTAGTCAGGTCAAACTATTATTCAGTTCAGATGAAGCGAGTTGCAACCTATGACTACAAAACAGTACACTGAAACTAATTATTTTTTAAAAATATTATTACAATTATAAGGGGCGTGTAAGAGTTTGACTCTTTAAAAAATAAATGTGGACTTCGGGATGGATAAATAATTATAAATTTATTTTCTGGACATATACAATTGCACAGCTTTGTTGACGTTGAATTTAATTTACAAACTTAACAAGACAAAACCAGGAGGCGAACGAACGAAAACAGACATGCGCAGGTTTGGACGCAAAAATGAAACTTCGTCGAATTGAGCCTGTCAGTAGGCAACTATTTGCACGTGGCAACTGTGATGGTTGCAAACACTGTCAATCTTAATTTTCAACGAGTTAGATACAGTGAAGGAAGCCTTACTGTACATAGTTATCGTCCAACAAAGGTAATCTGTCTCTACTTGATACACTTGTACTGCCTCATCTAAGTCTACATATTTAGAGCCGTCATAAACTGTGACGGCTATTCACGATGAAGTGAGCACTTTATAAAACATGTCGTCAATTATAATTATTACAACAATATGAATTATTATGTGTTCAGACCTAGAAGTTTGCTTTAAAGTAAAATTAACTCTACACATTGTGTCTATTACAGACACTGCTGTAATCAATAACAGAAATATGCACAATGTCGGAAAAGAAAAACAAATCGGGGTTAAAAAAGTGTTTGCTTTACAATGAATATCAGATAATCTAACTTACACGGGCTTGTGAAGTTAGAGACAATAACATCACGCACAGTTGCACACTGCCTTATTTAACACAACGATGTATATTTTTTTATTCTATTTTCCTTAATGACAGCTGGCAGAAATTAAATCTAGTACAAATCACGCTGTAATAGTGTTTTCGTACGCTAGGAGACAGTACAATTGTGGTCATCTGTTTAACGTCATAGATATGAATAACAGAAACGAGCTACCATGGAAGGAATGCAGGCGACCCGATTCTAAAAAAATGTTAAACACAGTATAAATATTTGCAAACAAGACTACTCTGTTGATTGGAGAAGAGTGAACGACTGTTACAAAGCCGGGTTTACTGCGAATCATCCAGCTTCACCCTAACATAACCTCTTCCACTTACACGGCCACTGGTTTCTGCTCTGCACCTATAAGTATGCTCTCCGCCGGAAAATACGTAATTTTAAAATTTCACCAAACACTGTACAACTCTAACATATTACAGTAATAGTAATTCCCTATAGATAAAACATTTTCGGTTCCATAGATTTCGTACAAACACATTTCAAAGTAGCGGTTTGGTTGTTCTAGCTATTTACCCAAAATAAAAACCATTCAAACGATACGAATTAAATAATTTAGAATGAAAGTTAGTACTGAATTACACCTTCGTAATTTCACACAAAAATTTTTTGTGATACAAAAAATAATTTTTGCATACCTTTGAGTACCTGAATTAAAAAAAAATAGTTGTAGCATGGTTACCAGACACGATGGACATGTTTACATTAATAGATTAAGCAGCTATAGTTAAACACGTTCCGCTGTAAAGAACCCAAAGTAAACATGTTAAGATGATCACGCGGCAAAACGATTTTTGCTTTGCATTTGCAAACTAAATTAATGGCAGTAATAATTGGTGTATTATTTTACGTACTTACAGGATAGTAACAACGATTTTATCATCAAATACTTTGTTAAACTGCACACTTTCTTCATACTGCTACACTAATTCACATTCTCAGATAGAGTATTGCGACGGCTTGTTGCCGTAACGTGCCAATAAAAACAGAGCATATAAGAAAGGCTGTAACGGTGTTCTTTATACAACCAGTTAATTTTGAATATTAGGCCGATAATGACGAACGGAATAACTTCAAACCCCGTGTTGAATTAATTATTACATAATTTACTCTAGTTGTACGTGCTGTGTAACGGAAGCATTAACACATTACATTAGTAACTATTTGAGTAGTGAGTGTGAAGCATTCCTTTAACGTAGACTAATATTTTACTCTGTAATCGAAGTTACAAAATAACAGCGTTATAAAATAGCTCACTACAAACGACGAACGCATCATACTTATAACATGTTTGCCCACAAAACTTGCAAAAAACTGATTTATATTATTCCACATGTTCGGTTTTCCTTTAATGTCTGTGAGAGTACTGTAAATAAAAATTGTTTACCATTAACTTATGTATAGGCGGTTCGGGATAAAGTGAGCACCAAAAAAGCCCTGCAAAAGTTCTATCTTCAGCCAAATCGTATCTTTCCGCGCGTAACGGCTAACGACAGGACATGTCTAACCTCTCTGAACACGTCACGTGATGTTTACGCGTGTAAGATATACTGTGCTGTCAGTATGAATCGATACAGTTTAATGAAAATAAGTTTATTAATTATGCAAAATACAATTACGTCGATTTTGGTTGATTTTGTTTTAGTATTGTTGTATTTAAAGAGTAAACACACGGAACTATATTGCGTAATTTCGCTGTCAACCATACAACCAGTAAGGTAACTATTGTTAATGTTGAATTATATGCAGTAACGACTAGTGATATTTTTCAAAGGTAAAACTTTTAGTGCTCACTTTATCCTATACCACGTCCTGTACAAGTAATTGGAGGGTTCGCAATTGGTACTAACCATGGTTCTATGGAATACAGGCTAAATATGTCGCCACCTGTAGTTTTGACCATATTTAAACTTCATTATTTTGTTTTGAAATAGGAATTCTTATAATCACAATAAGTGTATTTGTTGATATGGGTCCTGCTATGAACAATGGAGTGCTTATAGTTTCACAGGTACAGCAAAGAATATGTTTTCAACGTAATATTGTAAGCTTAATATGGCTTTCAGTAAACACTTCCTGTAAACAATGGAATATAGCGAACGAGATGGCGAAATGGTAACACGCTAGACTCGCATTAGGGTGGACCAGGGTTTGATTTCCGTCTCCGGCCATCCTGAGTTCTGTTTCCCACGGTTTCCTGAAATCGCTCCGGGCAAATCCTGAGATGTTTCTTAACACAGACCATGACCGATTATCTTCTAGTTCCAGTCCTTAAGTAAAGTTATGTGTAACCGCCTCTAATGACCTTGCTGTCAACGAGATGTAAAGCACAATTAGTAATATCAAATATATATATATATATATATATATATATATATATATATATATATATTTATATATATACATATAAAATGTTTTTAAAACGGTCGAAAAAGTAAAAACGTAATTTATCCCAGGAAAAACTTGTTAGTTTCATAACGGTTGTTGGGGGGGGGAGGGGGAGTATGCAATAGCTACTAGTAAGGAGTGTCGTTGAGAAAACTCACATAACCGCTCATATCATTTGCAGTGCAAATCATTGTTAGTGACTTTATATTTGAGTATTTTATGCATCAATTATCTATTTTCATTGCAAAAATTATTTTGTATTTTTAGTCCATTTTAAAAATGTGGTTTATTAATATTTTTTACTTAATTTATACATACTTTTTATTTATTTATTATTTTTTTTTTTTTTTGCTGTTTAGTCTTGTGTTTATGTGTGCAATTTTGCATCCGTATATTTCAACAACGTGGTACATTAATAAGGGTTTTTTTTTATTATTTTTGAAATAATGTATTTTTCCACATTGTTTCTCTTATGTTGCATTGCCATAGGTACGTTAAAGTTTCAAGTATATATCTCATTGTTACCCTAGCTAATTTTTACCGAAAAGACAACGAAACTGACAAAAAAAGCGAGTTAGGCCTAATAATAAAGGTATTGAAATAAAAATGTGATGAAATAAGGTTTTTACATCGTAAAATGATTGAAGTATAAATACGCACTGAGGAACTTCCTCTAGTTGCTCCAGAAAAGAAATAAAGATGAAGTAAGTAGCCTGAACATTTAAATTAAATCTTGTTTCTGAGAGTGGACCTCGCAGACAACACATCTTCCCCTCACGCTCCGTGATGTATCAGAGGACGAGAGAGAAAGCAAAGAAGACCTGCCAGAACTTTCCGTTGCGTCAGGCGGTCTGGTATTCGACGACGGCTGTATTGTGCGCCCAACCACGTACTACGCCCAGAGAGCTGAGCTAATCGCGATTCTAGCCGACACTCAACGAATGCCAGCCCACGAGATGTAGTAAATTTAACACATCAAAGGGACCCAGCAATTTAAACGGCGCCTTCGAAGGGGAAGACTTGTAATTGGCGTCGCATCCTTTTGCTAAGCGATGTAAAGATAGCAAAAAAAGTGTGTAGGATATACCGTCCACGACGAATCCTGATCCCTAAACTGTCCTGGCGTTCCGTTAACCCAGTTGGCTATACACAAGGATCCCAGCATTAGGTGAAAATACTTTTGCAACAAATTGTTTCTATAGCTTACGTGTACACCAGCATCTCTGCGTCTTGATCAGCGATTGGTAGAGATCGGAAAAATTCGCGGATTAACTGACTTGCTACCGCCGCGCCGTTTCCTCATGTGTCGCCCGAGGCCGTGCTGCCGCGACACCGAAAGCCGAAGCTTCCATAACTCGCTGGGTGTTTGTAAAATAAAATGCACCTCGACAGTCTAGTTTCAAATCATTGGAACTGCGGCGGGGCGCGTGCAACTGTTTTAGCTGGCCTCCGGAACCGTATTTAAGACTGTGGAGGGAGGTTGTTGCCATTAAAAAAATCACGTGTTTTTGTGAACGGCGGGGGAGTTAAGCTCCCCTCTAACTAGGCTGCTTGCCTCCAAGTATATCTGTAGAGCCAGTGATTTTTGGTGAAAAGAATTCTGCAACAACTTGTTTCAATGCCTTACGTGCACACCTGCAACACTGCTTCGTAGTTATTGGTAGAATATAAATGGAAAGAGGCATGGCTAGAGCCCAGTAGCTTTCGCAAAAATATTTTGGCACCACTTTTGTTTCAGTGCCTTACGTGCGCATCTGCATCTCTGCTTTGTGGTCAGTGATTGGATGCCTTAACATACGACGTGTGGAGGTTAAACCCGCAAATCACAGACGTGTAGTGTCACAGTTATCCGTGTACTGATTGCCACAGTCAAATTAATAGTAACTCTGCACAAGCAAAAACACTCTGCCAATAATCTTGAAGTTGAGCTGCAGGTGTGCACGTAAGACACTGAAACAAATCAATGCAGAATTATTTTCGTCCGACTCTGGGATCCCGACTTATTATTAGTTATCAAAATACAAGAACTGTCAATGCAGAGAGCTAAACGTTAAATGAAAACAAACCTGCCAATAGTTACGTATTTTCCTAGCTATGTATTCAGAACTTATTAATCAAAGTCCTTGACTTGCACAAGCTCCACGTTCAAACGTCGCGGTAGGAACAAATAAGTTGGAAAGAATACGAGGTACATTGGCTTCCAAGCCAGGACCACGAAAATATAAAGCCCATTAAATTCAGTTTACACATTTCTCTGAAATAGTTTTAAATTGAAATCCATTCATGAAACCTGTATACATTTCGACGAAAACATTGCATAGAAATACAAGTGAAGATATAGATAGTGAGGCGAGGAATATAGATGTATGTAGTGTTATATAATCACATACGGTTTTTTTTTGCGTATTGGCCGACACTTAATTGCTAATTTATTGTATCGAACACAAGTGACTTAATGCTAACTATATTGTATTTTATTTAAAGTAAAATTCCTTCTTACGGAAAGAAAATTTTTAAGTTGACAATTTACAAACTCCTTTCTTCGTAATCTTTACCGTTTATATGGACGTACGCGATGTTGCGGTTCCCAGTGAAAGAAACTTCTTAGGTAACACCTTTCTTTGAGTCGAATGAAGTTAAAATTGCATTATTCTAAAATAACTGTAGCAGGTCTCCTAGTTGGCAAGGAATTTTTTTTTAGCATTAATAATATCTAATTTGTGTGTTAATACTAGAGTCATATGATATGAGGAAAATTTCTTGCACCAGAACATTTTTTTTTATGTATAGGAGTATAGCTACTTGGCAGAGTTTCTTGATGGGCGCAAGGATACAAACCATTGGGTGCACGCTGACATTAACATTTCTCATGCAGTGGAAGGATACACGTTGAACAAAAGTAGGGCTTTCAGAAGTGTTGAGTGGACAGCGCGCCAACTACAGCAACAACTGCAGAGCAGTGAAGTGAGTCCATTAACGAACATACAAGAGCAGGATTCCAACTCAACATGATAACCTTATCAGAGTGATTTGTGTACCGAAAACAACTGAGGTGGGTTACTGCCATATTTAGAGCACAAGTAAAAAATTAATTTTATTATTTTATATTTTTTACTTTTTCGTACCATAATCATAATTCAAACAGACTGAAAAAAAAAAACCTATTTACACGGTTTTTGGTTGGAAAGAAATACGACGCTATTCAGTTCAACTGTAATGTAGGCCTAAGTTAAATGTTGCTCGTATAAAGTTTTAGTACACGAATTTTTTTCCAGTAGTTGTATGACTGTAGGTTTCTTCAGTAAGAACTAGTTTCGCTATTTGAAATGCGGGAACTATGCCCAATTCATATCGGGACCTGTCCGAGTCGCTGCCTTTACCGCGCGGACTAGAATAACCGCTTTTGTCGTTCATAACGAGCCAGTGTTGCCATATAGAGCACCTATGACAGAATAAACCCTGGTAGATTATAAGTAGAGATGGTGATTAACCCTAAACATTTCTTCTGCCAACATAACCCTTGAAAACGTTACAGTTTCTTCCATCATACATTACTGGTTTAAAAGTGTCCGACACACCATAGTCGTATACAGTCCAATCAAAGGAGTCAAATATAACTGTAACAGAATTCGTAACGAACGTTCGTTAAGATTCTGGCGATCGACGAAATCTGGTACCGGTACTGTGAGTGAGAAAACTTACCTTACTCCAGTTCGTGAGATTTTGTAACCTCCTAAAGAAATGTTTTTATTTAAAATATCTAGTTTCTCAGAGAACTGTGGATTGGCTCCCCTTCTGCACGACTCCGCCCACGTTCTGGCAACGCTGGCTGACGTGCGATAGAGTTAGCGAGACAGACTGGTGGACGTCGCTCAACCAGTGTTACCAACTTGTTTGCAGGCGTAATATTACGGACCACCTAAAATTACCCTACTTTTAAGGTTTTTTGTTTAGAAAAAATCACACTACAGTAGCTTTTTTAAATCAACAAGCAAGTATAAAGATTTGTATACAAGAAAAAAAAGAACTAAGTATATTTTAAGAAAGTTAGAAAGTAAAGATGTAAGAATGTAAAACTGCAATAACATGAGAAGGTAAGAATAAAATGGACAAAACTTTGGAAATTCAAAAACTACTTTTTTTTTAAAATAAAACCTGTACAAATGCTTTATAAAATCATACACGTATTTATGATGTACACAAATAAGATGTTCTACGTAAGCTTCCATACAGCATTACCATTAGCTTAACTGAACTGTACTTTTTTTTGGTAAGTTTGAATGTGTGTGCGTAATGTACGATGAAACATTTACTGAAGCCTAATTGTGCTATTTTTCCGATAGTATGACGGTTTAGTATACTTCATACTGCAACAGACCAATATTACATCACGCATAGTATAATTATAGTAGGGTTGGCAACACTGGTCAGAGATATGACGAGCCGCGGGGCATCGTCTCTGGCACGCGCACCTGCATGGCGGACGCACACACACCTGAGCGCGCAGAGGTATTTCTGTTGTTGGCGTGCGTTCTCTTCGGCGGCTGTGAGAGACGACCACTCCGCTGTCCCCGCGTGTCTATATTTAGACGCCCTCCGCAGTGGTTGGTGACCGGAGCGGTGTGCAGACCGCCCTCGTCCAGTCAGTAGGCTCGACAATCTTAAGAGACCTACACATTTCGCGTTATTGGCTGACAGTTGGCTGGATTACAAGTTACAGGTTATACACAATTGAAAACTTTAACATTCGAATTTACGTTTCCGTTACTTTTAAGCATTTCCTCAATAGGTACACAATACAAACTTAAAGATAGATGAAAAACGATTGAGAATCGAGTTTTTTCAAACGGAAATATTGTGATATACATCATTATACATTTGCCATAAAAATTTCACGTATATATTATATTGTAAAAATATAAGCCCAATTATTAGGATACATTCCATTTATTATAATATTTTTAGAACAACACCATCGCCATCTATCGACGAAACTTAAAGTCATTGTACGAATATATATATCACACCATTTACAAATATTTTCGAGTATGTTTAAGACACCTCTCTTACATTTTTCACGAAATCCCAATGCTAGAGATTGGAATGATTTTCAGAAATAAACATATTTATTTATAACGTACCTAATCAACTGGTTCTTTGCCCTGTTGGCTGACAGCTTGTGTGGCACGCCTGAGGGGGGTTTTTTTTTTTTACTAAACCAATGTCAAAAGGGTACTGTAAAATTATCGCTATCATGTACTGCAAGCACACAAAGATACAAAGGCCAGGAGCCAAAAACGTTACGGAATGTGTTCGAGTGAGTACATGCAAGTGAATTATAGTTTGTCACCAACAAATAACACGAAATTTGCACGTCTCTATGCATGGTACATAATTCAGTGATAAAAGCATCAGTTTAAAATTATAGCTTTCACGAAGCCTGTTTGTAAAAAAAAACAGCAATCCTAGACAATAATTTTTGCCTACTTTCTAAACAAATCCTTTTTCTCAAATAACGTACTTCTAAAGAACAACATCTGGCGCCGAAATCTCGTACAATTAATTGCGGGTAAACGTTTGCTTATAAAGTTGGCAAGTATCATTATATAGGAAAATTGTTTCACAGTTATTTCATACTGACTTTCAGAAACATGTTAGTCTCAATTGGTATTCCTAGTGTTTAATTAACTACCACACACTCCTAGTGCCAGTGCGTATCTCCTAAGACACTGAAGTAAGTTGCACGTTAGAGTTTGAATGAAGATTGTTCAACTGTCTCCAGATGAATTATGTCCGTTCAGTTGCAGCGAAGTTGCTGACCGTTCCGGAGACGATTCAGAATTGTCATGACCATATAATTTTAATGATTACATTTAACGATCCACATGTGCCACTGTCTTTATATTTCGAAGCATGGCTCAACGTGGTACCACCAAGTACAGACTTGCGTAATAAGTTTAAACGTAAGTAGTTAAATGCAACCGTCAGGAAGAGATACGTTCCTTCCAGTCGCGGTGGATGGTAATGAAAACCAGCTTAAAATTGCAACGACATTCCAGTGCAGCAGTCAGGTTGTAGTGGACATGGAACCCCATCAAACTACAGCTGACAAACGCGATGCCTGTACACTGGATATTGTGGTTTCTTACCCGCTTCGTGCTCATATTAATAGGAAGGTAAAAGGACTTAACAACCTCGTCAACAGCTAGGCTATTACAGACATAACCAGTGGCTCGGGTAATCGGAAACGGGGAGAGAATCGGAGTTGGCCAGAGATGAGAGAATCTACAGGTGGAGCAATTGGAGCCGATACTGAGGTCAAGCTGTGTTTATTCATGTAGCAATATGGCGGAGTGAAGTAAACTATTCCTGTATGCATATTGAGAAATGAGGATATGGTCGGACAACCCACAGCCGCGATTTACACATTGTTATGGTAACCAAAAATTTTAGCGAATGGTCTCTTCCCCTTCCCCTTGCTGAATCGTGTTGGGATCCTAAATGTTCATGCAAATCAATTACTTTTAAAATCCTGACTTTTGGGAAATGGTGTGCTTTAGAGAAACATTTAAAAAGTATAATAATAGTACAATGTCGGCATTAATGTTGTTTCTCTAAAGCATGCCATGTTTGATTTAGGATCCGCACACGATGCAGAAGTAAATTGGGCATGTTACACTTTGAAAATGTCGTAGGTCATGATATTCTCTTAATTTATAACATGGATGTAATTTCAAACACAAAAACAGTTCAGAGAGCTTAGTCTTGTCGAAATAAACACTTTTTGCGAAACTCCTTAAAGACGTAGCATGCATGTGTGTCTAGCCGTGTAGGCTACTTGCAGTACACATGCAGACGTAGTTGTGCGGGTTTTTATGACAGAATCAGCAACAAGCATAACGGATTTCTTGTAGGAATACTGATAGAATGAATGAAGATATTCTGACGGCTCGTAAAATTTAAGACTGTGAGAACCAAAGAGGGGTTACGTGGTATGAACATGGAGTTGCACTGGGAATGGAGGATAAGGAGAATGGGAGATCCACGATAAAAGCCACCGGCCAACGTCGTCGTACTGGCACGATCTCCAACATGTGAAAATTGGTGTAACCCCCTGAGGCAATAAAAAACGTATCGCCTTGTAGGGAGACAGGCATCGTGACCATTAGAACGGTGTGGCGATTGTGCTGTCATACTTTGGAGAAACAACATTTATACCGACACTGTACTATTATTTTTCTGTTTCAAATATTATCTCACGATGTTATTCATGTTTGGTTTATTACAAGCATAACGAACACAATACATTTACACATGTTTCAGCTGCCTGGAATATACAATTTTTGTTCACAACTTCTACGATATGTACGCAGAATACTAGAAACAAACTTATCTGCGAATTTATCAGTATTGTACTTGTTTATTGTGAATGTCCACCGTCGTCTACTATACGCTGCTCACATCACATGGATGTTCGCAGGATTGCCTATGTGCTCCAGGTTCTGTATGTCTGCGCGAATATTCAAGTGTTTTTTATAGCATAAACGGCATGTCCTAGACAGTTGCAACAAGTGGACCTTTTTTGTTACACAGGTCTCATTTCTCAATAAACCATCTTCAATTGTTCGAAAATCGTTACGGTAAAATAATTTATGTACAGTTGGAAGGTAGCCACCCATATTATTTTCATAAGGGCAGAAGGTACCAAGTTGTATGCTGTTGGTTTGAAGGTCCTAACAGCATTGAGCAATGCTGATAATATTGTTCTTTCATGTAATTATGTTTCCGATAGTTTGGGGGAGTTCCTATAGTTAATTTTGATATTCAGAGACTCAGTACTCCCTTAATATTAAGTTTAGGCGAAAAATTCAAATTATAGTTTCTGTTTGTTTTTTCATACGGAATCACCTGCCGGAGTTTGTCGGTGTTGTTCAATAACACCTTGTATATGTGTCGCACCGTGCCACTGAAAATATTACATTTAGTATAGGTCAAACAATTAGAATATAACAGCGAAGGGTAATCCGTTTATCTTAAATAACAAAATGGTATACATGTACAATTTTCTGCACCATTTCAAAACGTGCATTTATAAAAGGATAAACTTTATCTTGTGGCATCCATAATCATCAGCTTATGTGCACCACAAAGCTAGCTAGTACCTCCCTCCTCTTACTTTGCAACGAGCGCAGTCTATCTTGGCTGACCATACTTCCCCGGAACAGCCGTTTGTCTCTGTAGAGCATGTATGTACAAATGAAGCTGCTTGCCAAATTGCCAGGTAACTAGAACGTTCGCTCACTCCATCCTCTTTGTGCTCGTTTTTGGACGGTGTCGATAGGAAGAGGGCGAACTCGGTCGTCCTTTGTTTTTCACCCGCTTGGGTTAATTTTAGTTGTGTACTTTGGCCGCCGCCTCCAGAACATTCCTGCACCTCTGCACACTGGCGAGCGGCCGCGTACGTAGTTTTCCGTCCTCTTCCCCCTGGTAGCCGCAGTTTTCCACCTAGCTATTCCTTCTTCTCTACTCGGAATCTGCAGTCCCATGTGCTGCCGATCTACGTGGTGGAGTTAGTTGGAACACCAGCTCATGTTTGCAGGGGACCTGAGTTTGAATCCACGAAAAGTCATGGCCGTGCGCGCCTTTTTTTAGCTCTTCAAGTCGGTTCAGTTTACCGTGTAAGCTGCTCGCCCGTTCTTTACAAGGTTTTGTGCTGAAGAAAAATTAGAGACGTATTATGAACAACGCTCTGAACAATGATTACTAGTTGGTTGCAATAATATTTACTGCACTTATGTTAAGTTTACAGCTTTACACAAAGCACTCTAGAGTAAAAAGTTAACACTAACCCATGTTAAATGTATGTGTGTGCGTGAGAAAGAGAGAGAGAGAGAGAGAGAGAGTCGTGATATAGCGAGCACTTTTGAAGACCATCGCGTCCAGAATAATAATAAAAAAGTATTATTTAATGTGATTTCTGACGTTGAACTTTGAGAACGGTACAATTAGTATGCCTTAAAAGTTTGTTTTGTTTGTATTAAAAAGTGGCCAGAAACTTTAATTAACTTGAAAGGTAAAAATTACTAGGGTTTTAAAAGTGCTCACTTTATCCCGAACCGCCTTTAAATATAGACATGCACATATGAACAGAATTTGCATACTTGCATTATATCTATGAAGCCTGGCTGGATATGGGGTACGGAGTATAAATACAAATTCCGAGAACAAACCCTGGTGCTTAAGAATGAATTTTGGGGTAATGGGCACAAATTTCTTCCTTAATTATGTGAATTGAAGTTTAGGTAACGGAAAATGATATGAAGACATGTAGTGAGTTTTAAAACATTAACTGTATAAACTTTAAAAGCCAGCTGTATAATTTAAGGATAAAAAATTCTAAGAGCAGGTTGCATAAGCTAAGGAATAAATAAATACTTCTTTGAAATAGTGGGAGAGAAAAGAAAATAACATAAAAAAGTATATTTCTATGCGAATTGCTTTACATGTATTGAAAGGCAATCAGGAAAAGTATAGAAAACGGTGGTATTTATTTCTGGAACCCATACACTAACAGATTTTAATGTACTCTTATGTAAATAGAAGATTACTAACAAATGGACATTACAATAACCGTTAAGGTTAGAGCTGTTAGACGATTTGGATGTACGAAAATCGCCAAAAGTTAAGCATATTGTGTGAAGATCAGATATGACAGCTCATGAATTCGTTTCTTCACTACTTCGATGTATGAAATATATAAAAATTATTATGTAAATTATACAACAGGATTACGATCTACATATTATTTCATGGTATTAAAAATAGAAAAGAAGTGTACAGTAAGACATATATAAGACATGTATAAGATTCGAGAATGTCAGAATGCAGATAAATTTAAGGAGTTGAGTAAGTAATTCTTCCCGTAATCTCTGGAGATAAAATATATCAAGAGGTTGGTGGCCTGCTGAATGAACAACGATATATTAAGTTTGGGGTAGGATTAAAACACAATGGGTTATAAAGTTATATATTAAGGCGTATACATTAATGTACGTGACAATTGGATGGTTACTGCTGCATGAAGTCTGAGGTTAATATATATATATATATATATATATATATATATATATTTATTTATATTTAGAGAGAGAGAGAAAGAGAAAGAGGGGGGAGAGGGGGAGAGAGAGAGTATAAGTTAAATCGAGTGATCGTGCTGCCTTCGCCACAGGCCTTCCTCTACCATTCATTGGGAAAGAAATTTAAGTTTTTCTTGCTGTAAATTAAGCACTTATAACAGCCTTTTCAGTCCACGGCATACCATGCCACTATAAGTGAAAATTAACATTGGCCATGTTCCAATTGGCAGTTTAGTAAAGGCTGTTTTACTCTCGTTCTTCGGGTTCCATCATATCAGACCATTGGTCACAAAATAATGACATCGCAGCAATAAATGGAAGTGTTTACCATTAGCATCTCCGCTTGCCTGCACACGCCTCTCCTGTTAACGGATGGTAGAAACCACTTCATCAGTAGTTACATAATCGGTTTCCCTCCGAACACTCTGTCTTGCATTTTCAGGATTGCCCGTGGCGTGTTGCAATAAAAGTTCTTATCAGTATTTATTTCCTACCAGAATAAATACAGTGGGGAATATCAGACGGGGTTAGTGGCCACATTCCTATTTGAATTGTAACGGTTTTTGAATAAAAGAATATTCTGGTTTCGAAAGTTAAGCAAGCGACGCCAATCTGCCAAAAATAACCAATGCAAGTCTCGTGTCTTTCTATACTAATTCACGAACCATTGGAAAATTTTCACACAGACATCGCAGACTGTACTGTAAAATTATGTGTAAAAAATGCAACCACTAATGAGGAACTTCAATAAATTTCATAAAAATCCCAGCTATGTAATCCTGAAGACGAATGTCATATAGAGTGTGAGAATTCTTAGAAGCACGACGGGTATTCTTTGAGTTAACGATCTCACTGAGATGGATCTACGCTATGTTGAAGAATCGTATGTAGTAAAGGATTACACGGATATGTATTACCAACAGATATAAATAATAACAGTTATAGGCGCTTTCGCCGTGTCGGGATTTGCCATTGTTGCACAACAGCAATAGGATGTGAATACAGCAATGCTTAATTGGCAGCTCGTTAACATTAGATGGCGAAATTCCCATTTCCTGTCGCAGTTTACACATTAACATCTTTGGCGAGTCTATCAATATGTTTGTTTCCTCCTGCGTTGTTACATCTGGCAGTTTTTGTCGTGTACCTACATACACACCAAACAATGTTCATCTACAGTTTCATTACCAGGCGGTTTTGGACCCCCCAAATTGTGGAATGTCGCCAGTACAGTGTTATGAGCTCCGTTACCCAAGTCGTGTGGACGATAAACACATGTTGCTAGCTTGAGTACCGACTTATTGCTGAATTCTGTCAAGCTGGAACTACACGATGCAAACTGAGTGCTAAACTCGGACAAGTGTTTGCGTAAGTCACGTCTTGTGCGAAACGAGAAGATATTTTCCTGTGTTTTGCACGAAACGAATGATCCTATAGGTCATTATACAAACTACTGTTATGTGTCCTAACTATACTGTATGAAGAAAAACATAATATTAATATCTGGTGAGCGAAGAGAAATTTGCAGTAAGCATCAGGTCTGTTTTACTTTGCAATAAATGACTATTTAGCACCGACCAGGGCCATAAACTAATTCCGGAAGCAAGAAATAATATTGTACTGCAGATGTACGGGTGACCTCGTTTCGTACAAAATGTCTGTGATATTCCCCCAACTAAATTTTACAAACACAATTTCGCACGAAATCATCGCGAGAAGCCTCCTTTACTCTCACAGCACAATTCGCGCGCACACAAAATTCTGTTGCAAGGCTGCAGACACATGTGTGCACGGATGACGTCATCGAACTTCCGCCGATTCTTCATCTCAGCTGCATGAGGTCTGAAACGGCAGCAGTTCGTTTGTGACGTTACATTGGCGGGAGACGTTTTTAATTACGTGACGAAAGACAACGGGTGTTGTTACGAGTTGAAAGAGGTTCGCCTGTGTAGGTACGGAAGACACGGTTAAGTGCGTATTTAAATGTTGAATACAAATCACTGAATAAGGTTAGGTTTGTGCAGTGGCGAAACAAGCTCTCCAATTTAGGGATGGGCAGGTAATTTGGTGCCCTTCTCCCTTCTCCCATTTTTTCAAGTAAGGAATTTATTTTTACAAAATCTAGAAGCAAAAATATATACAGCTATATTTGACCAGCAGGCCTACTTTACACAGACAATTCCTTGAAAATAAAATAAAACAACACTTGAGCGCCCATTAACTATTGTTTTTGGCGCCGTTTCCAATGTTTAGGGGGGAGGGGAATGAATACCCTGCACCCCCCCCCTCCCCAGTTGTTACGACACTTGGTATGTGCTCCTTTATTTTCCTTCAAGGAGAGTTAATCCGTTATACACGAACAGTAATAAAAATTCGTACTTTTACAAGAAAAAGCTTGTAAATTAACGTCAGAACATTCATCAGTGTCGGCACTACAACTATATCGCAGGTCAATAAATTTTCCAAGTACCTGGAGAGGCTAGTTGGATATATTTTTGTGAGCAGAATGTCTGATATGAAACCTAATAATCTTCAACAACCTGTCACAGTATACAAAACAGTTTGTAATTTTACCCAAAAATATTCTTGGAAATTGGTTGTTAAGAGAATTTTTTGTTACGCTTCAAAGAATTGTAAAACGTACAAGAGTTATTTGTAAATATACAATTATTAATTGTAACTATACGAAAATGCTCATAAATATACATACATATTTGCATATTTACAAGCAATTCCTGTAATTTTTTTTGGAAACTAGTTTCCAGAGATTTTTTTTTGTTAAATTACAAAATATTTTCTGTGTGGTACATACGAAAAACGCAGGATAACGGAACAACGTTTGACGGTGGTTACAACGGAACCCGGAATTATACCGAAGCATACACAGCTACCTAAGGCACTATAACAGCTACCATGTGCGTCACAACAGCAGTGACAGTAACATCGACTGATAGCACACACCAGTACGACTGGCGTTGAACGACCTACTAGAGAGATTGTGGCTCTACTAGCGTCAATGACGCCAAATTATTTCTCATACATTTACGTCCGTGGCCATTTCCGTTAGAACATCTCGACGTTAATTAACGGCCGAGATTACGTATAACTGGTCACCTGATCCTACGACGTATCTGGTAATTCAGATGTAGTTTACAGTAACAAAATTTGACAGATCCTAAACAGTGAAAACCTGTCTATGAACACCTGACTTGTAATTATAGTTTTTTGAATGCAATAACATTAACCTTTTTATGTATCTGATAAATCTTTGAAGTATCTGAAATTTAGTTTATATATACTTTATTATTATGTCCATGCATTGTTACGAATGCTACACAAGTAACAACCGAAAGTATTCTTTTTGATTAATATTAAATCGCTCGATTACTTAACTAAAATAATAACAATATAATTGTATTGCGATTGTGGCACTGATATCTCTACGTAATTTTAAGTCAACAGTGTGACGTTTTAAGTAAAGTAAATAAACAATGGTTTTTATTATAAAGGACGCGGGACAAAAAAAAACACAAAAAAATAATTTAATGTAATATAGGTAGTTTGGGATAAAGTGAGTACTTCTGTCATCCTAGTTACTTTTTTATTTTCAGATTATTTACAGTTTTCTGGAACTTTTTAATATAAACAAGTTACCTTACTAACTATCAAAGTGTAATAGATTGTCCGTACTAGAAATTTAACAACTAAGGTCGCAATTTAATTTATTTATACGGTTTATTTACGTCCACCAGTAGCAAATTTAATCATTGCGAACATCCGTGCTCGTTTAAAAAAGGAAACGCCGTTGTGTTCATAAAATATGTCTCTTGATAAAGACTTCGTAACTATTTGTACGCAATAATATTCCATTACAAAACACGATGCTTATTAATTATATATATTTTATTTCTAATTCCGTGTATAAGCGTGCTAATATTGCGCGCGACCACAGAACAAACTATTTTTTTTACTCCATAGGGTGCGTTCAGTGCGTCAAACAAGTAGAGCGTTCTTTTCACTCGCAGATTTCTGCCACGGGAGTGTAACCGGAAATTCGAAACTGAGGAAGACCTTGCACTAAGATTCCGCACTTCGGAATTTCAACTCAAGAATACCATTCTGCCACAGTGAGATAAAAGTTTCGAAGTTTAGTAAGTGAAATTCGGCAATTCGAAATAACCTCGTAACAACTCGAGATCACGAAATGAAATATAGTCTGTCTCACATAATTCCAATTTTACATTTATGACTAATAAAAAGAGTACGAATTCCTACAGGAAAATACTTTCATTTTGATGTACTACATAATTTGAGAGCCAAAATCACTCGAGAGAGGATAATGCTGCTCATTCCATGCCAACACATAAAGTGGAATTCTTATATGAGTCGGACTATTTGCACAATAAAAACACACTACGTGTAGATGCTAACATGTAAATTAATAATAAGAATAGTATTTATGCACACAGGTCGATAGATGACAACGCGAAGAAACTACTTGATGGAAAATTTTCTTAAGCGTAACACTTGTTTCATCTTCTCACTATGCACTTCCTTCATTTCTTCCGACCAAGCCGTTCCTGTCATGAATTTCTTGACCTCTTGGCTCCCAGTCCAATACTTCAGTATTTTGTTGTTGAATGTTTGTCTGTCTTGCATATCTGAGTCTGTTATACCAGTATCATTGAGACCTTTTATTACTACAGTGATCAGCGTCATGTTCTTGATGCATTCTGTATACTCTTTAAGGTTATTTTCTTGGGTGTCCGACATTATTTTGAATATTCCTGTAAACTTTCAGTCGATGTTTCTTCGTGTCATGAAGTAGCCTACGTTAGATATCCATTCGGTCACTTGTCTGCACCGCAGTCTGCAGCCGTCTGCTGTTTTAATGGGCCCTAGAGTTATTATTAATATTATTGTTATTATACTGTTCTAAGTAGGGAGGTCCGAGAAACCTTTTCGTCCCAGGCCCATAAAATTTGACATTGGCAAGTGAATGAATGAGTGAGCATTACGTCTCGCCGACAGAGAAGTCATTAGAGACAGTTGCACACTGCATTTCACAAGGACAGTGATTGGGAGATGAATCGACCATGGCCTACGTTAAGGAACCACACCAGCATTTCGGGGAAACCATGGAAGACCGAAATCAGGATGGTCGTAACTGGGAATCCCAAATGCGAGTGTGACGTGTTACCGATACGCCAGCGCGGCCGCAATACGGGCTGGTGCATGCACAATGTTGCTTGACGACGGGAACAAAGGCGACGTTCAAGGGCTTCCCTTGAGCGACGTTGCGTCCCGAGATAGATGAAGATAGTAGGAAGATGTTGAGGTGACGTGGCCGGCATATGGCCCCCGCGAGCGAGGCTATTTCTGCAGCGTGCCCAAGGTACGGCGGCCCGGGGGCGCTCGGACAAAGACCGGCGTCGCCCTCGGAATGCCCTCAATGCGGACCTTGTTGGCTCCCGCAGCCACCTGTCTGCCACCCCCTCTCTTCCTCCCCCCTCTCTGCCTCCACAGGCTGATCAGTCCGTGTGCCGTGCCGTGTTAACCGGATCTGTCCTACGATCAACCTGTCTACTAACCTTTTATCTGCCAGATAAAAATATATAAAGATATGTACACAATTGAATTCTTTGACATCTGGCTCTGCGTTTCCGTTATTTTTAAGTATTTCGCCAATACACAGGCATACCTAGGGGGGTGGTTTTGGGGGTCCAAACCCCCTCCGAAATGTCAGTTTCCTTATCTAGGTATTATATTTTACATTATAAAAGGTAGAACATACTACAAAACCAACCAAAAAGTTAATAAAATATGTACATATTACATTTACAAACGTCAAACACAGATGACACTGAAACATTTATGCAAGACGAGAGTCAAAACCCCCCACCGAAAACTATTTCTAGGTACGTCCATACGAACGTAAAGTTAAAATAATGAAAGTTAAAAAAAACAATTGGGAATATTTTCTCGAAACGTAAATGTTGTGTTGGGAAATGCATCGTTATATATTCGCAATAAAAGCAATTCGTGTAAGTATCCAAGAAATAAGCCAGTAAATTAAACTATTTTCCATATTTTATAATATTTTGCTTAAAAACAGCAACCCCATCTATTGACGAAACTTGCAGTTCATTTAAGAATATTTCCGTAACGCTATTTAAAAAATTTTCCGCGTACATTTAAGATACACCTGTTAAAATTTCATGAAATTCCAGTACTGTAAGATAAACCGATACTTAAAAAAAAAATTACATTTCTCATTATAACACATATCAGTTGGTTCTCTGTTAACGGCCATATTACTTTTGGTCTTTAATCTATCGGAAACGCAAAGCCAGGCTGCTTGACTTACGCGCCATTGTATACGTCTCCATAAGAAACAGTTTACTGAAATCTATCGTTAAGTCAATTATTAAGGTCAAACACAAAAGTTTCTTTGTGTGACCGCCCCAACGCAGATGTTCGCTAGAATATTGAGTGTACAGAAACGGTAAATAAAAACACATAATTATGAAACCACAGAATAAACAAGGACTTCAGAAGCGAACTTCATCGACTTTCTTGAACTCGGGCCGTTTGGTTGTTTATTTCGGTCGCCATGTTATAACTACGTTTGTACGACGTGTGCGTGTCTGGCGAGAGTGTGTTTTGTGTAATATTGCGGACTTGTGGTGACCTAGCGTTGACAGTTTTTCGTTTGAGTTATTTTTAAGCTGTTTTTCTTGAAAGAGGACTAAAAATAAGCCTTGCGGGAGTGCCACCCATATTTTCAACATCCAGTTGTTCCAACAATCGGAGGCAAAGTTAAGAAGATGAAGTTTTCCTCATTTCCATTAGCTCCAGTAAAGTAACAAATAAATAAATACAGGATGTTTGGTAGTTATAGGTATAAACGAAAGGGAATCGTCGAGAACGATGAACCAAGCAAATAATGTTAATAAACATTGGTACGGAAAGCGACGGTTTTCCCGTTACGATGTATGGACACGTGCAAAAATGGAAACGTTGAAACAATGTTTTTCTGTGTGGGGATATTTAAAAGCTTTGGTGTGCGCCAGCCTTGTTGATAGTGTCCACGAACTACGGAAATGCATTGTGGATGGTTACAACTTGCCACTGCATTCGGAAAACACCAGGAATTTTTGAACGTGTGCGGGCATTGAAGCGAAGACGTTTTGATCGTCGGGAACACTGGTATTATGGCGTTCCTGTCGTAACAATGTGTCATATTGGGAAAATCATTGGCTCCCGGAACTTCGTTTTTAGCATCATGTGCTTGTTTCATCATCCTCGACAACCCCTTCGTTTGTTGTACCTACATTTAAACATCCTATATATATATATATATATATATATATATATATATATATATATATATATATATATATATATAATATAATATAAAAATGAATCGCAAAATGTGTTGGTAAGCGCATAACTCAACAACGCCTGGACCAATTTGGCCAATTCTTTTTTTTTAAATGTTCGTTGAAGTTCAAAGATGGTTTTTACGGCGAGAAAAATTCGCATAATTGCCGAAAAAAACCCCTAAAAACAGTAGAGTCAATTAGAGCTTTATTGCTATTGTTGTTTAAACAATGTAGGCATGTTCCTGTGATCGAGGCCTTAAGCATTCACTCAGGTATTGTATAAAGTTTGGGGTGTGGGAAGGGTGGGGTTACTGGTTCGTATCCCGTGCAAGACTTTGCGATGGGAATTTCATGACATCATACAAGCCTGTTATGCCGGCTGCAACGAAGAAAATAATTAAAGTTCATGGTCACTCGCAAATTAGTGAATTACAGAGTGTAAGTATTGCCAATTTTACTGTATAAAACACAAGCTGCCGCAACTGTATTTTAAACACCCAAAAACGTGCTTAAATATCATGGGAATATATATTATCTTATATGCAATGTTTACATCAAAACCCAGTTATAGTATGGTGGACATCAACAGCCAATCAGCGCTCGAGTTCACTAAAGAAGATAAGAGAAAATATTTTGGTCAGCACTCAACATATGTGTCTTTAGCGCTGGTAAGGGTAAGAGGTGGCATGACGTGAGTGTGGAGAAGCCCCGAAATGATGGAGCAGGGGAAGTGGGAGATCCCCGAGAAAACCCGCCGACCAGCGGCATCGTCCGGCGTGATTCACATAAGCAAAAATCCTGGGACCGACCCCACCGGTAATCGAACCCGGGTCGCCTTGGTAGACGGCGTGTGGACTAGCCACTGCACCAACCACCCCCCTCCCCCTCAGTTCGTTTACATCAAAGAAACCGACACGTTCGTTTGCTTCTGATGTCCATGTTTATTATGGATTCAACTTAAAATGTAATGTTCAAAAATCGTTGTTATTAATTTTTATTGTCTCTTTGAACAATGTAACGGAACAGCATTGCCTCCATATGGAACTTTTTACGAGCAGCCCAACATTATGATATGCGTAAAATTCTTCAGAAAAAAAGAAGCCATTGTGTTCTGTAAGGATAAATGTGGACAGAGTGCCCTTGGAACACGTGCTCGTTTGCACAAGTATTTTTTTTTTTTTTTTTTTTTTTACAGTTTTGGGGATAATTTTGAAACAGTAAAACTTTATTAGACGCTTAGTTGATATTGAGGCCAATCCTGTGACACCCTAAACTCATTATTTTAAAGAGACAATCTTCAAAAATGGACTGTTAAGTTATAGCTGGCGTAGTATAAATGTGCTTTTGAATATACAAATTTCACAGCCTCACATGGTCACAACAGAGATAGCAAATTTTCGTCCCGCGTATCTCATTCAGCGGTGCTCAAAATAATTTGTTACGAATTATTAATTTGGACGGTTGACAGGTCACCAAATACGACATCTGTTAACACTCGCCTTTTTCGCTTTTTATAAACGGCGTTGTTCAAAATTTTACGTATATCACTCGAAACCCTTCTGGCATGTCTCCTTGGTAAAGAGTTTTTTTTAATCGCCGCTATAGTGAGGTCAAGACCAAGTCACAGACTAAATGGTAATACAGACGTGAAATGACGTGGTGGCTCATTTGATACGGGTGAACTTCGCCGCTTATTGGCTGCCCGGGGCTGTTGATACCAGCCCCGTGTCTGTTTGGCTCCAGCATGTTACTGCAGATTTCCTACTGGCCTGGCTACCGGCTAGCAGGCTGATTGGTGGTAGTCGTTTCCGCCATGTTGCTGGTCAGGGAAGCCATTATGCTGGCGTGTATGACTGGACTAAGGTTAATTCTACTACAGGTTAGAAAGATCAATGCTATAAGTTTGGCTCAGGGAAAATTTCTGCCACTTATGCGCTGGTATCGATAATGCTCCAAACTGACCAATCACAGAGCTTTCCTGAATTTTAAGTTACATTTAGTTGATAATTTAAAACGCGAAATTGGTTTCTTTTCACTTTAAAATTAAATTAAATTGCAAATATAATTTCCACGTTATTTAAATTTAATTTTAATACGGTTTCGTATTTATCTGGTCTCTTAGCGATCGAAGCGAAACTAGTGGCAGAAATTTTCCCTGTGCCAAGCTCTCCTATAAGAAAACGTATTTTCTTTCTAACCTGTAGTAGAATTAACCTTAACTGGACTGAGTCCGCCGTCCTACCGGCTATTTCACTTGTGTATTCCTAAATATTCTGTGACAAAGCCGAAGTAGATGTATAACAGTACTAAATGGCTTCCAACTAAGAAAAAAAGACAGTAATACAGTTATTCAACAGGCCTGAAATTCCTAAACATAAATTTAATTTCTATTGTCTGAGAGGGGCGATCTTCTGCAATTTTTCACACATGACGGAATTCACTACAACATCTTAAGATCAAAAGAAGTGGATAAGTTCATCACGATTACAGAACACTTTCCTGTATAATATTATAATATTTCACTTTAGTAGTATAGCTCCTATCCTAAGGATATGGAAGTTATTTTCAGCCCTCAATGCCATTATCTTCCTTCAAAAATGTCTTCTTTCTTTCCGTGTTTTATTCATTTCTTTTTTGTGAAACAGTGTTAATTCCCATTGCCTAAAATGATAAGGAAGTGGGATATTATGCAACCAAACAAACGTAATTATAAGCAACTATATATAAAATTAAACTTAATATGGTCAGCCATGCCTCTGCAGCATCGCTTAGAGTTCAAACTTTTGTTTCCAAATAGTGTGGTTTTCGTGTTACAGACTCCGAAGGGACGATGGGAAGTTGGCGGACAGTCGAAGGAAAAATAGAAGGGGGAAGTGAACTGTGAATAAATGGAATCTTATTACAAAATCCGAAATTAGACGAGGGTCAGTCGTTAAACAGTTGCACAAACGTCTGTATCTGCAGTAATGTTGTAATAATGTATGGAATTGATTAAATGTTTCGGTTTTACAGTTTGGTGTTGCGTAGCCTTTCCGAAATGACCCAGTAGGTTAGTTATATTGATCTATGAATCGCAGCTTGTAACCGGCTCGGCGTTCACGTACGAGTCTTTCACATTCAGTGATTCTTGAATCACCATTACTTCTGCGTAGTAATCGAAGCTGTTTGGGTGAAGAGGAGTACGCTACACTTGCATTTTGGATGTCGTAGGTTCTTTAGGTGTGGTTCGCTATTTCCATGCCAGGTAGATGCCAGCGTTGTTTCCTTTCAATAAACCTCCCCTACTCCTATTTTGTTGTTCATACTGTTCACTAATTGATTAGCTAATCGATATTAATAACAAGGGACATCCTCGATTTCTAACAAACATAACCGCACTTGACGCCAGTGTCAGATCATTTACAATCTTCTAAATTTAGTTGCGTTATAGATATAGCTCCATTGTGTTGACCTTTAAACAATTTTAGCTCTTGGAGAAAATGGATTTTTGCAGTCCTGTTTACAGACACTCTTCTCAGAAGAGAAACTTCAAAATCAGGCTAACTTATGCTACCGATTACAGTTTTTCTAAACTGCGCTTTTGAGTTACGTATTACTTTCCACAGCTTGCCACGCCAGCCGAATGTATTATTCCGCACGTTTTGTGTTACTTTGAATGATTCATGCGCTAAGCATGTTTTATAAACTGAGCCATTTTTATGCACGTACGTCGCTGAATGCGAATGTCGCAATGTTTCTGAGTCGCAAAAATCCCTACAACAAAAAACACTATTAGTTGTGCGTTATGTATGTTGACTAGTCTACATCTAATGGTGTTCTTTTTTGTTTTATTGTGTTCTTTTTTCGTTTCGACAATATTAAAACGGTTCAGTTACGCCTTGTTTTGTCTGAGCATGCATTGGGACGACAAAATGCGTCGACGATTAGGAATCGATGGACTTCAGGGGGGATATGTCAAACGAGATTCCAGCCAGTGATTTTAAATATGTTTTCATGAAAAATCTGTGCATAACTTCCAAGAATCATTGACGTGGCTTACACATTTTTATAGTCAGAAATTATTTGCTCAGGCTATTTTATAATACGTTCGCGCGTGCATTTATTTTTTAATAGTTGCACACTCTGTAAATTTATAAAGCAGTAACAAAAGTTGAGGGTCCTTTGTAGATGATTATTTTGGAACATACCAGCTCTTGACCTCTCCTGGTCGAATACGATGTTTAATGTTTGAACTACTGTCTCTACTGAATTGAATTCATGTGGCTGAAATTGAGTGCGGTCACAGACTGAGTAGTATTTCAGTCGTGAAATGCGTGGCGACTCATTTGATACAGGCGAACTTCGCCGCTTATTGGCTGCCCGAGTCTGTTGAAACAACCGTTGTGCCTGTTTGGCCCCTACATGTTACAGCAGGTCTTCTATTGGCCTAGCTGCCGGCTTGCAGGGCAGGCGCCGCTGATTGGCGGTAGGCGTTTCCGCCATGTTGCTGGCCAACGAAGCTATTTTTTTTTTTTTTTTTTTTCGTATGTGACTAAGTTTGCTGTCCTACGGTGTATGTCACTTCTGTATTCCTCAATATACCGTGGCGCGGTCGTGTTCAAACCTGAGGGCGCTTGTCCCTTGTGCAGGTAGTTCACGATATGTCAAGAATAATAAATAAAAAGTATTATTTATTGTGACTTCATACCGTAGAGACATTAAAAATTTGCGTTATTTTCTGACAGTTGACTAGACTCCAAGTGACTATAGGTTCGTTCGACGTTTCCCACTGGCCGATATTGTCGTGACATTCCGCGGAGAATGCTTACACGGTAGAGAGGCCAATTTCTGCAAAGACGTAACACACGTAAATGACAACACATAAAAGTTCGTGGCCAATTGAATCGCAGATTATGCTCTGTTATGTACAGGAAAGGGAAGATTAGTCAGCTACCAAATTTTAACGCGAATTTTGCATGTCTCTATTTATATGTTAACGTTGAGTTACGTTACAATCTATACAGTTAGATTGTAGTTTGGGTTGTGTAGTTTATATCAAGAAGAGGTAGATCTCTATGAAATATTAAAAAAGAATAAGTAAGTAGGGTTTTTGTAGTGCTCAGTTGATCTTGAAACATCTATAGGAGGTATTTGCGAGGTGTGTTGGCGGACAGCAGGAGCTTCAATATCTCGCAAGGAAGGATGGATGGTAGGGGGAGGGATGAAGGAGAGGTGAACACGACGCATTGCCGGAATGTTCTTCCTCATCCCTCTCCACCCAATGACGGCTAAGAGCTCTCTCTGTTCTGCTTCCAAGTTATTTTCGCATGCCGTGTCTTGGGGGCCGCAATCAGCCGAGAGCATCCGGCCGTGGACCCCTGGGAGGAATCTGTCGTCTGCTGCTGAGCACGTCGCAAAGACCAAGGGTCGCCGCCCCTTAATGCGAGATTTGCGAGAGATTGGCTTGGTACTAGTCAAGGACATCCGTCTTTAAAAAGTCCGTGGTAGATAAATAAACGGTACAAACACAAGTTGAAATATACACGTTTTTAAAGTCAGTATGAAAAAACTAATGATAATCCTAGATAATGATATTTGTCAACTTTATGAGCAAACATTTACCCAGAAATATGCATTTGTCAAGCGTGTGATCTCTTGCTCCGCTATTAATTGTACCAGATTTCGGCGTCAGATATTGTTCTTCAGAAGTACGTTACTTGAGAAACATTTTCGGTCATAAAGTTGGCAAATGCTGTTTCTGTGGTTACTGTTTATTTTTAATTTTTCGAAACTGGCTTTGAAAACCCCACAGTTTCAAACTGACACTTTTAGCGTTGGATTATGGACCACACTCTCTTAAGGGACCTACCTTACTGTGCTTGAAATGTGTTGCAGTGAGTTGCAGCTACTGTTCTTTTGACAATACTATTTAACCTGCATTATATTTGTATATCTACGAAAAGAACTCACGCTTCAAACTATGTAGCTATAGTTTTAAAAATTCGGCACGTTTATTAGAAACATCACTTTCTGGTCACTCAAAATGGCCAAAAAACGGCCTGTTCAGACTGCTGTATCTGAAAAATGAACAACCAGCTTCGAAAAACACAACTACATGAACAAGCTCTAGACTTTGAACTACGTTGTCCACAAATAAAATAATGTGGTCACTGCTTAAAGTCCCATAGGAAAAGGAAAATAGTAAAGTACTGCCCGCGAGCTGAGTGACTTGCGTGACATACTCGGTCAGCGGCAACCTTACAGCTCCTGCCTCACACACACAAACACAGCCTAACTAGGGAGGTCCCTTAAGGACCTGCTGATGGGAAAAGTTGGAGATAGGAAGGGGAATGGGAATGTTAAGAGAGATGGACAGGCCAACACCATAGTGACTTGCTTGGCCATCGTCCCCAAAGGTCTACGAGAGTTGTTAGAGCTATTAGAGTTATCTCCTAAAATTGTGACTCATACTGACACTGACGGTTATGTCTTCACTGGCGTTGGCGGTCATCATAATAGTATTACAGGGAACCGATTGGCGTCGTGGCTAGCGCACTCACCTCCCTCCTAAGCTATCCGGGTTCGATTTCGGGAGAGGGTCCTCGAATGTTCGTGCGTGGAAATTGCGCCGGTCAATGTCGCTGGCCGGCGGATTTTCAAGGGGAATCTCCCGTTTTCCCCGACTCTTCTCATTTCAGCGCTTGTCCATTGTACGGCCTTATTCCACGTCATTCTTTAGGGAAATAAGATGACACTGGCAACCTTCGAAGATTCTGAAAAGTGCTGTTAGATGCTGGTCAGAGTATTCAAGACACAGTACAACGTCACTAGTATAGAGTTGAGTTTAGCTAGATTATGGCCAACGGATGTAGATAAAGTGTTTATTATAACCCAGCATATTATATAATCGTACGCGATGGATTTATCGAGACGATTTTATTTCACAATTCCCCAAGTGTACCTACGACGTAATGCGCAGTTAATTTGATTTTTATCGCATTTGATTTATGTCCTGCTCTTACCTAGTTAACTCTAGTGATCAGGAACCATTGTGAATCCATCGAGTAGTTGATCAGAACTCGCGTGGAAAAGCATTTTTAAATTACTTTTTTAATAATTCAATTTTAAATAAGTCTTATATGTAGTTCATAACCATTATATTAATTCCAACATTAACGCCAAAAAATTGATTAAATGGCGTTTCCGCATTACTAATCAAACGCATATAATTAAATTTTGGTTATAAGGAAACGTCTGGTCAAATTAACCGTTGCTTTTACTTTTTCAAAATAAATTTAACATAAACAGCAAACATTTTCTTGAGGAGAAGGGGATAATACCACTATAACTGGTAAACATTTAAACCTTGTATCAAACCCTCACAGTAATATTGTACACAACCGATTAACAGACCTTCTATGAATTCGGCCAACACTTGGACGGAAACATCCACTCTAGCGGCAGTGACAGGTTCAATGATGGCACACGGTCTTAATGAGGTCGTGGGTTTGACACAGGTCGACTGCTATAGGGGTGCTCCCACCCAGGTGGCTTCTCCATCCCTATACAAAGCTAACTCATGTACCGGATGTTCACAAAAGTACGTTACAAACGTTGCGAGATGATTCCTTATAAAACTGACGTAAAGTTATGTGATGGAAATGTCTTACAGGAGAAATCCGTGATTGGAAATTGACATTAAAAAAAAACCAACATTTGTTAGAATAACCAAAATCAAGGAGAAATAAATAATGAATTTCCAGATGTGTCTTAATAATAACAAGATCTGCAATCTGTTTAAAAAAAATTTTGATTTCGAATACCTTTCACGTTATGCAAATAATGGGGTTGGTTTAAACCTTGTTTTTGGCATAGAACTGTTTACCATTCTGTTTTTTTTTAGCTATTAGATGCCACAGTCCATTGCAGGAATTCCCAATGAGCAATAAGGGTCGCCTTGTTGCGACACCCGTAAGTAAACTGTTTTCGAGAAAATGGACGTAGAATATTAGGTGTTTTCAGGAAGGCAACACGCGTTGCACAGGAGGTTCAAGCCGCTCCATTATTTAATGAGGGTGAAAGGTATTCGAAAACATGTACTGTACTATTCTGGACGTACGCCATTGTAAAATTATGTTGTCCCAGAAATCTTAGAATGAAACTAAGAAAAAACAAACAAACAAACGAAAATCGAATAAATGAGAAAACTAGCCTAGTTTGGCTGTAGTCAACACATCAATAAAAAAACAGCTCGTGATAGATTCCATAATGAATTAGCCAACAACAAATAAAGGAAAATAAAATATACATTCAAAAATAAAAGTCGGAATACAAAACTCAGGATACCAGAACAAAGACAGCACAAACAATACTGAGAAGAGACAATAAAGGACGCAAGACAGAATAACAACGATGACGTCACAGACAACGACTAGACGACACAACGATGAAGACACAAAAGAACACAGTAGATTTCTAAAGAAAGGACTTTTCACGACGTTTCGGGAGCTGACATCTGGTTCCGTCTTCAGACGAAGTAAAAATTTAGAGAATTTTGTTTACTGAAACGGTCATTAATGACACATCCTTAAATCGTAATTATCACTTTTAATAATATTATCACTTGTATTAAATATGAAGTGCCGAATTTATTTATCTTTAAAAATTTTAATTATTTTTCTACTTACTTTTTTGAAAATATCCTGAACTTAGAAAAACATATTTTTGACGAATAACTTAAAATAATCTGATTTTCTGCACGACTCAAATATGCATTAAATTAAAAACGACACGAACGAAGTCGCGGGCCGGTAGTTAAGTCTAAGTTATTTTGAGCGTGTCCTCTACACAATTTTACAATGTTTGACGGATCTGGAATGAATCCGGCACGGATACTGTCCGGCATACATAACACAACTGAAGTAATGTGCTGGCAAACACTGGCTCCAGGTAAGTGTCTTTACGTCTTGTCGACAGCGAGACTGTAGAGCAGGCGACACACAACTTGAAACAAAGACAGGAACCGGGAAAGGAATCGGCCATGGCCTTTGTTAAGGAACTATCCCAGCAATCGCCTGGAGCTTTTTTTAAAAACCACTTATAACCGAAATAAGGATGTCGGGATATACTTTAGTACTTAACGTTAGGGAAACTAAATGCCGAAGCCCTACAAATGCAATTTTGGATATTTTTCCTTATTTTTACCTCTTGAATTTCATACGGTTGGAATAAAGTCAAACGCGACGTCTGAAGATAACATTTTTTTATCTTAAAAAAAAAAAAAGTATTCCCAGAAAAGTTATTAACGGAGATTTACGGGTTAATCGCGCAAACAATGATTTTACACAAGACGACTTGATAAATCGCGAACTGACATCAACATTGTTGCCACTCACACGGTGATACACTTGTGCAAGTTAAAATGTTTAAATGGCACGTTTATGAAGTGAGAGTTAATGGTTGAGCCGGGCTTGAGATATGAATAGCCGCCTTGAGTGGGCCGGCGCCAAGAGAGCGGCCGCCATGCTGGGGCGCCGCACGTCTGCCAACTGTCCCGCCCCCAGGTACCGTGCCCAGCCTGGACGTGTCGATGACTTGACTGAAGGCGCCGATAAGAAGGCGGTCAGCCGGCGTCATCTGTGTTGTCATGTGGGTCACGCCGGGGTTAAATGCTTCAACCTCCCCTTCTACCCCTCTCCTAGCGGGACCAGAAATAAACACTCGAACACGATTCAAATATATAAATACTCTGTTGCGACTGCTTCTCCTGGCAAAGGTTTGCGTGGTAATTATAGCAGCGCCAATGTTCGGGATTTTTCACGGCGAACTCGACACACTGACTAGACAGAAGAAATCTTTGATGATTTTGGTTATGCTTTGGCTTCGCTGAGCCATCATTTACCGTTTTAAACACCCGTGCCTTAATTCGTAGTCGAAGAACGACCGTAATAACAATAAATTTGTTCTGGATATCTGTAAGAAAATTTGTTACCGCTACGATTACCACAACGGCAAAAATTTAACATGCCCAGTAATAAAACATAAACATATCACTATAAAATCGTGCTGTACCTTAAAACGCCTTGTCAATTCAATATTCTCAGTTTCATTTAAAATCCACAAAAAATAAAGTTTACATTTAACTTGCAAATAAAATTAATGCAGTGCTTACATGGTTACTTTGATGGAAATCTGTTTTCATGCCTCACCTCTTCGGAAAGTTTCAGCTTTCGTTAGTCCCTTTCCGAAGCTGCAATAAAACACGATTTTATAAACTGTTTGCCCGACGGCACCTTGCAACAGAAAGCAACGGCGCAAACGATTGCAGGATTAATATGCAGTGTGTAGGAATGTGGTCTGTGCGCGGTTAATATAACCATAAGTGAGTTTTAACTTAAAAATTCACTTTAGGGAATTTAATTTCCTTTAGCTTTGTTTAGTAGACAGGAAAAGTATAACAACACGGCTGCCAGAATCTATCAGACAATATTTCAGGTTCTATAGAAAAACATGGGAGTTAATTTTAATACATTTCGGCTTTTAACGATTATAATATTGTTTCTCAAAGATAAATATTTTTCTCGTGAAATTAATTATAGATATTAATTAGTATGTATTTACAATTTGGTATAGTAATGTAACTATTTATCATTTGTAATATAACGCTACTACTTTATATTATTTATGTTTATGTTCTAGCATTTAAATAGGGCACACAATACAATGAACAATGATATAATGTCTGAAATAAAAATTACTGATAGCTGTAACATACTGATTACGACATGTGAAAAATCCATCTACATACACATACTGATACTTTCAAGCTTTAAGAAATCAACAAATCGTTAAAGAACTATTCAATTTATACGAAAAAAATATCATTGGTGCCGTCTTGTAAATGTGTTTTTACATATATCAAAAAATTAAAATCCGAGTAACTACATGAGACTAGCGATCAGCAAAAAATTATCTGGTGAATCATAAACAGTTAAACTAAGTTTCAAACCGAGGTCGAAATTTGAAAGGAGTTTAATGACACTAAATTTAAAATTTATTTTGTGAATTTGACCGTAAAAGAGACGTATTCGCCCAGATAACGTCTACCTTACAGACTTTGGTGTGTAGCGGGTGGCTTGCTGATTAGGCAACGCTGTTCTTCATTATGGTCTTAGTTGTGTGGAAAGAATGTTTTTTTGTGATTGTACGTTCTTATGAACAACATACTCTTTGTGGTAGCCTATCATAATTTGCATTAAATTAAAGCCAGAAATAAATGGACTATTGACTTCGCATTTAAACTCAAGGCAGTACAGGTACACAGCAAAACCACTTTGGACATTGTTTTGAGCGAGGGAACTGATTGATAAAAAAAAAATCAAACCAAACCAAAAATGTATTTAAATCGAAACTGAATTGGCGTTACTGCTCTTGTTATGCAATGCTAATTGTCACCGGAAGGCGCAAACACCGGACACCGTCAATTCAACAAACTGTATTATTTTGGACATATGCCATTTCAATATTATATCGTCCCAGGAATCTTAGAAAGAGACTAAGAAAAACAAACAACTAAATACGAAAAAAGAGAAAACAAGCCGAGTTGGCACGAAGTTTCGGGAGCTGACATCTGCTCCAGTCTTCACCCGAAGACGTCGTCGTTGTTATCCTGTCAGGTGTCCATTATTGTATTTGTTCAAGTACTGTCTGTGCTGTCTTAATTGTGATGTCCTGAGTCCATATTAGTTTGTTTTACATTTCGACTTTTAATTTTGGTCGTTCTTATAACGATCTGTTGTGTAGAATAAACAAAAATCATCTTTATTTTACATTACGTATTGTTGCTAATAACGAACATATTGTAAGTTCAATCCAGATACTACCGACAACCAAACTGGATTGTCGTCTATATTTTAACAGAAGTTTGGTTCCTACAATAACTTTTTTCAGAAAACAAATTATCGTAATTTATTTAAAAAAAAAAAAAAAAAAACAATGCAGTTAAGTGAAACATAGACGCATAATTTTAATTAAAATACAAAAAATCGACAACTCGTAAAGATAAATAAAAAAGTGCTATATTTGTATAATTTTATTCATCGCTTATCGTTAAATTTTACTTTTTTTCCAGATTTGTGTCCATTGCACTTTTTTTCAAGTTGTTTAACTTTTATAGTAAAAAAATCCTTCTGAACGATTTTGTTTCTTTGTTTGTTGTTCTAATGTAAGCCGCCAGGCAATGGAAAAAGTACTTGAAGTTTTTTTTTTATATTTAAGGACTGTTTGATGGTAGCCACTATCTTGAAAGTTTTGCAAGATGTTCATTGTTTTATTTAAAGTAATATTGTTGCATTTCTCTGAAACAGAAGTTGTCTGTTTACAATAATATTAGAAATGTATATAATACACTGATTCATGGTGCTGCATTTTTTCGTACGTCCGTGAGTATTTTCCTGCAGTGTTAATGACTTATCATTAATGTTTCTGAAATGTTACCATCCTGGAGGTTCTTTGAGCCATTAGTAAACAGGTTATTAATTCTTTCAACATAGCCATTATTTTATGAGTCAAACATATCTGTAATTTGAGTAGAGGTGGCTTGTAGGCATTTGCCTCCAGGAGCCAAGGTAGGTGACATGAGAAATGGTAAACTCTGTTCTACTGCGATACTCCAATTAATATTCTAAGAATAATTTGTAAGTGTGCCAACTTTATGTCTAAAATCTGCAAAAAATAAACAAGTTCCTGTACATAACGAGTACAGTTAAGTGTGTTGACTGCAGTAAATGTGAGGTCAAGGACATGCGTTGGCAACAGCGCTGAGAGGAGGAATTCCCGACAGGCCACTGCAGCTGTTGTCGGTTTCTCTTAGCGTAATTTGTCGCTTCTCGCCTCCTGCATCATACTCGACATTCCAGTGAATCTTTCGTCGGGCAAGTTGAAAGCTCCGCGAGAAGGAAGAGGAAATGGCAGAGGGGATGAGGAAAGAAGGAGGGGTGTAGGGAGGTAAGAAATAACCGACAATCCTCGTTCGTTTTCGGTGGAAGTCATAAAACTCCTGACGACGACTTCGATGGGTCGCGGGGCATGTTGTTTACGACCGCCGAAGAAAACGCGTTACGAAACCAGCAGCACATACATGTGTGCTAGCGTGGCGAAGGAAGGACACGCTATAGTTAGCGGCGCGGACGTGTTATCACACCCGCCGCGACGTTGCCAAAGTGCGCAGTGACTCACCCGCGCAATGGCCGCCGGCGTGGAGGGGAGAGCGGCGGAAGGACAACTTATTTATACATTTCCCCGACAGAGTCCGCCACCGATCTTCACCTTCCCTCACGGTGGAGATACACGGCGCTCTTAAATTACCCGTCACTGTGTGTTTGATTAATTTGGCCGAAGCCGCGCTCTCCAGCTTTATAACGCTAAAGTAACCACTCTCGCCGACACTGTATGAAATATGCGTCCCTTCTACCGGTGCCGTTATTTTTTTGTTTAGTGTTTTTCTGCACTAAAATTAACCTACTCCTTCTAGATCAACGCGCGTGAGTTCTCGAGATGTGCGAGGTGTTGGAGGCAATAAGGGCGAGGCTGGTGCACAAGTCAATAAAGATACAGCCTTGCTGCGCGGAAAAGTAAACTCTCTCGCGCGCAGTGTGTTTTCGATGTAAGTATTTTCATTCGGAACTTCAAGTAGTTACTGTATGATTTTATTTGTGGGAAGGAGGAAATGAAGTTAAACGAATCGAAGACCTCGGGAATAAATAATCATAACCATCATTCCTGTAGTTTTCAGCTTAGGCGTACCAAATAAAGTATATCAAAGCTTGACAAAGCGTTACATAAATTTGTCATTTATTATGTGGGTTTAAAATAAACTACTTACGTATTTTGTAATTAAGTATTTCTTTTAGCCTAAATTTACGGGTACAATTATTTACATAGGATGTCTTACAATGTGGGTTATAATTATTTACTCCCAAGGTCTTCAGTTCTTCTCTGTTCTTATTTTACGAATCGGGTCGGTATTTCTCTTCGTACTCCAGCCCAAATGTTTATTTATTTATTTAAGCTGTTTTAAGGGCTCCAAAACATGTTTGTAGTAGGGGTGCCGTATTTAAAAAAAAAAATAGAATTATAGTTTGAAGCGTGTTTTCGTGTATTAAGTAACAATTTTAGGAATAACAATTTAAGGTTTCACGTAAAACAGACCGCTAGTAACACGATTTAGCTCTGTTTTTGCGCTAGGTGGGCACTCTCGCTTAAGAAGGTTCAGAAAAACTAATAATTTTGTATTTGTACAAAATAATTACAACTTTAAAGACGTTACTAGTGGCTTCATGATAACCCTATACAGAATATGTTAAACATTTATAGTATACCCATAACGGCATGTCAGAGTTAGAAATTGCATTTTACGGCCCTCACACATACAACTAAAACCAACCCAGATAGCAATACAAGTTTGTCATGACAAGCGCGTAAGCTTGCAGCAAATATGTCATGACAAGTATGCAAGCTTCAAACAAGCTTCCTAGTTACCACAGACAAGGTTGCGGCAAGCCTGACGCGACAAACTTACCAGAATTTACACGATACCTGAGTAGCAAAGACTTCCCTGAATCATAAAATCTAGCAGGAACACTGCGCGAAATAAATAAGCATAACGTGAACACAATTTAAAAGAACATAACCCAACTTCACCACATGGTATGTCAATTTGCAAAACAAACAATACAACTCGGCGGAAATGGCGCAGGCGGATGTAAACGTTGTACCAATGAGCAAATTCCTTCTAGACTTGCTCATCAGCCTTGCCACAAGCTTGCAGCAAGCTTGCAAAGTTATTACGAAAGACCTATACCGGTGCCCGGAAGAAACAATCTTGCTGCAAGCTTAGAAAACACACTACAGTACAGAATACAAAAACTACAAAATGCTTGCCTTAGAATCGCCTACAACTTAAAAAGTAGAGACCATATAACACAGACATTGTCCAAATCTGGCTGGTTAAGCATGGAAAATAGAAGACTCCTACATTTTTCAACTCAGCTAAAGTCAATTATTGTAAGCGACACACCCCAGTACTTATCCTCCAAAATTGTACAACATAATTCAGTCCATTCATACAATACTAGACATAGATCAAATTCTCAGATACCCCGACACAGAAGCGCACTCTACAAACGGTCGTTCACATACTAAGCTAGTCGTCTCTGGAACACGTTATCAGAAGAGTTAAAACAAATCATTTCAGTTAAGAACTACAGGGCAAAATACAAATATATGTTATTATTATAACAAACGATCAGCAAAAATCAATGATATTTTGCTTACGGTACATTCCTTACACTATTTTCATTGAATACTACATATACTGCATGTGCTACTTATAGTATGATTCCTTCAAAATTTAACGACGTTTCTTTCACTGAATTGTACCGTATTTGATTGTATATTATTAGTTTTATCTATTGTATTATGTACCGAAATGCATATTGTAATATTTTACTTATTGTATTGTTTTACTTATTGTATAATGTTATCTATTGTATTTTTCTTCCTTTTTTTACTTGGTAGTGAAGATTACTGTATAAGAATATGTTAGACACGGCAAATTGTAAACCGGCCTTGGAGCTGAATTTTGTTCGTGTATAAATAAATAAATAAAGTGAAATGCAGGCTTGCCGCAAGCTTGCATATGCTGTCTGAGAACGGACTTACTGGAATTAAATAATTTTCACTGAAATGAGACGTCAGGTACTATAGGTTTTCGTTGGGTGAATCTACCAACCATGAAAATTTTGATATTTTTGTGCCGTTGTAGGAAGACTATGTATTCTATAAATTTTTTGTAGGGAGGTGATGAAGTCACTTCATGCGTAAAAATTTCGTACCAAAAATAAAATAATAAATTTTTCACGTTTGGATCTTAGATTTGGAAGGCATTTAAGGTCGTTTATATGTCAGAATATAAAGCTAAGCCATCCTCTATGGCAGGCATGTCAAGCTCACTTACTAGACTGCGGATATTTTTCATTGGTACGGATAAGGTTAGAAAGAAAATGTGTTTGCTTATGGGAGAGCTTGGCACAGGGAACATTTCTGCCGCTAGTTTCGCTACTATCGCTAAGGGACCAGATAAAATACAAAACCGTAGTAAATTTATATTTAAATTGGCTTGGAAATAATAGAAGTAATTTAATTCAATTCAAAAGTGAAAAGAAGCCAATTTCGCGTTTCAAATTATCAACTAAGTGTAAGTTAAAATTCAAGAAAACTCTGTGATTGGTCAATTTACACGTCTTACCGATACCAGCGCTCAAGCGGCAGAAATTGTTCCTATGACAAACTTTTAACATTGATCATTTTAAAGTGTATTACAACTAACCTTAGTGCGGAGCAACATGCGGGCCGCGACATAACCTACTGTTCGGTCCCTACATTGTAAACGTATGCTCTATACAGTTATAATTTCTGGATTTTTGTGTTTGTTTGGAAGTGAAAAGCAACACAAAAACCACTCGCGGGCCGCTAGTCTGACCCACCTGCTCTGCTCTGCGGTTAAATATGTTAGATAAAATAAATTTTTTTGTAATCATCCGTCAACGTCATAACTAATATAACATAGGGACCCTGGTTTTTCGCGAAAAGAATTTTGCTCCACTTTGTTTCAGTGCCTTACGTACATATCTGTAATTCTTCTTCATACTTATGGACAGCGTGTCTATATAAAGAGCCGTATATCATTTGACTGAGCCAATTACAATAAAGTCTCTACAACACCTCATGGCTGTGATTTGCCGATAGAATCCCAAGGCTCGAGAAAGTTAAAATATCCAATCACTGACCACGAAGCAGAACTGCAGATGTGCACTGAAACAAAGTGGGGCAAAATTCTTTTAGCGAAAAACCAGGATCCCTACCTATTAGCAACTTACAGTTGTAACGTTTGTTAATAAAAAATTAGTCTTAGATATTTATGTGATGTCATTTGAAAACTATAATTTCAATTTTATTTATTACTTGAAAGTTTGTTTAAAAAATTTACTTATTTCATAGCTTCATTTCTGATTACAGTGATATGTAAACATTTCTCTTTGGTTGAGGTAATCTATGGCTGTATTTGTTTGGAAGTTTTTCGGAAAAGAAGTAAATTAAAATACCTATAAAAATTTTGTGAAATATTGAATTCTGTACTTATAAATAGTAAAATGGCATGCAAGCTGGAAGAGAAGCTGTAAACATCTAATTCATAATTGATGTGAGATAAGTACCTTTTATTCTGAATGATTTATTGTGTTTCATCAGCAAGCAGATAACTTTTATTTAATGTTTCTAATTTTTTTGGTTTCTTTAATCTATGTTTTCAAAATTTTACCCGATACACCTAAGTTAAAATGAAGAGAAACTCATCAGCTCTACTAAAATTATATAACAGCTAGACCGTGGCATTTAAAATGAACCTTATTTGTATAAACATACAGAAATGTTACATTGTCGCAACAAGTGGGGCCCGAAGAAAACATAGATTATAGATTGATTAGTAAATGAGTAACGAAAGAAAAACTCATTATTTTCTTAGGAGTACTGCCCCTATTAATCATACATATTTTGAATACCCATCCGAACAAATGGCAGACCATGCAGATATTGTTCATACTACTAATCAGATAACTGAAGTTGAATCGATGACTCAGTCAGCTCCGACTGTCAGCATGTCACACGACGTTCATACTGACATTACACAAAATGCTTTGCAACAACTGACAACTATGATCACATCCATGCAGCATCAGGCTAGAGAGCAAGCTGAACAACTACAGCTTAGTTTAACTGAGCAGGCTAGGGAACAAGCTGAGCAGGCTAGGGAGCATGCTGAACAGATAAACAGCTCCACTGACAGTTTTAGAGAGCAGGTAAACAATAATTTTACCCAGCTTAGTCAAAGTGTAGCGGCGCAAGTTTCCAGCTTACAAAACGAACTGACCACACTCTCACAACAATTACAAGGAGATATAAGTACCACCCGGGAGGAGATTGAACAAGTTAGGGAGCAATGTTCCAAACAGATTAGTGAAATTGAGAACCGTATTGTGACGTTAGAAAATCAAGGTACAAGCTCAAGCCTGGAGCAAGTTAATGAACATCTATCTGGACAGCTTGATTCATTCGACAGGCATTTAGAACAACGCCTTTTGCAGGTCGAGAAAAATACACATTTAGAAAGGGCTAAAATGACAGTTGAAATAGAGCAAGTAAGTGAAAAAAATCAGTTCAGTAGAAGACGAGATAGGTCACGTCGCTGCAGCACTGCATAACTTACAGGTTAACAAAACGACAAGCACAGATATCTCACATGGACACACCACCACATCATCACCGAATACCTTCACTTCTTCAACAGAAGTATCAAAAAACCAGTTGGATAATCCCTGCGCACCAGTTAGTACACTCATGCACCACCCTTCAAAACTCTGGGTAGAACAAGTTCCAAGGTTTGAAGGAAGAACAGGTGAAAATCCAATAAACTTCTTATTAAAGTTTGAAGAATACGCTAATATATTTAGCCTAACTGATGGGGATATGTTGCGATTTTTAAATTTGGGTTTGAGTTCAACTGCTTATTATTGGTGGGAGCTCATCCGATCTAATACAAGCACATACTCTGATTTCAAAACTAAATTTGTTGAACATTTCTGGAGCAAAAAAGTTCAAGGGAAGTTAAGAGCTCAATTACACACCAAAAGATTTACTCCTGGTCGCGAAAAACATTTGGAAACACATTTATCACAGATGTATGAAAAGTCGAGGCACTTGGATCCACCAATCAGCACAGAGGAATTTATTGAGATGGTATTACATCAGCTTCCATATCGGTATCAGTCTCACTGGTCAGGACATCACTTCAGCGACTTGTCTGCATTCAGAGAGGCTTTATTAGATTTTGAGAATATTGACAAACTGCAACGTCACCAGTTCTATAAGGAACATGACCAAATGGGTAGCACAGACAGTCCTTCACCATTGTACCCACCAGAAACTGATCGTGTATATAAAGGTGCAAATAAACACAACAATCATCCTCATGTTCAGTTTTATCATACTGAACCATATCGGTGTAGTCCTCAGATTAACTGTACTGGAAATCCCACTTCGTTTCGAGGCAGGAAATGCTATTCGCGTGTCGACTACAGAAATAGCTATTATCAGAATAAAAGATGGAATAGTTCGGGAAACAGATATGGGAAACAAAAATGTTACAGTGATGAAAGGAATGATGACGAGCAGCAAAGACATGTGCAGAACAGCTATAAACATCCAGTGCAAAGTCGTACTGAAACAAGTAGTGGTAACACTGATGAGACTACTAGCACATTAAATGGTGGTTTGCACGAACTTGGAGAAAGTAGAAAACAAAGAGAAAGTGTAAATGATAGTACAAACTTCCATCCACAAACGCGCCAAGGAATAAGCTCTAAGATTATGCATGAAAACGGATATTTCGCAAAGCAAACTCCCCTGGATCCTCGTATTCAACCTTTTCTTCCTGCAAATTCGAATGGTTCTTGGAATAACCATGATAATTTTAACCATACCAGCGAAATTTACAATCAAAAGTTAAACTAGAGGAGGTCAGTGAGACACGGGACCGATCACTGACCCGTCAGGCAATTTGCTACCCAAGAGATCCCGTTGACATTAATTTTAATCTACATGACAAAATAGCAGAGACACCTACTTCAACTAAAAAAATAATTCATACAGTTATGCTCGGAGAAACCGATCGAGAATTTTTGTTGACAGAGCAAGACCAGGAAATAGTAAATTTGCAAGAAACTTTATGTCCTGAATTAGTGTTAAAAGTTTGCAGATTACAAGTTCCGGTTTTATTAGATAGCGGCGCAGAGATAAGCTGCATTTCGGAAGAATTTTGCAAAGCTATTTTAGCAACAGATTTTAAATTACCTATTTATCCAGTTCCAAGCCTTAGAATTATTGGTGCTACTTCAAAAACTAGTCCTCTGGTTTGCCAGCAAGTCTTACTCTCTGTAGAAGGACTAGGTAAAAATAAGAATGCTCCAGCCTTAGTCATTAAGGGACTGAGTAAACCAGTTATCCTGGGAGCTGATTTTCTAACAAGGTATAAAATCTGACTGGATTTTGGTGGATGGATAGTCAGCACGCTTGAAAATACTAATGAAACAGTCGCTTCACCTGAAGTATGGAACTATTCAGACAGTTTTGTAAATTTGATTAAACCAAGTCTTTGTGAGTTACACCATCACCTTAACAATACTGAAACTACAACATCTGAGAATGTATATCAGGCAGTAGCAAACATTGAATTAATTAACAGCGAAGAAAAGTGCATGTTAGAGCGATTATTATTTTCACACAGCTCCACTTTTTCAGAACGTCCAGGAAGGAATAAATTTTTCAAATCTGAAATTCAAGTAATACCTGGAGCATTATTTCATTCCAAATCTTATCCCATTCCAGCGAAATATTTACAAGAAGC
>PNEQ01089427.1:0-25787 GCA_003012365.1 Medauroidea extradentata | reverse complement strand
TTGAGGAAAAAAAGAAACTTGCTGAAGAGAAAAGACTCAAAGCAGAGAAGAGAAAGGCTGAAAGAGAACTACGAAGAAACACAAAAGACAAGAGAGCAAAGAAGACAGGTACTTCTGAAGAAAGAAAAAAGAAAATAGGGGACAATACATCTAAGAAGCATGTTAAGAAATTGGACTTTGTTGAAGTTTGTAGTGTTCCAAATTCTACAAACGAGATCACAGAGTGCATAATTTGTCGAGAATCTTTTGAAGAAGACTCGGTGCAGTGTATCAAATGTCAAGGTTGGGCACATGTCGAATGTACGGACCAAGAAAATATTACCCATTTTACATGTGATGTTTGTAAACATCGGGCTTAAGGGGCACTGGACAAACATGTCGAAACTCGGTTCCACTGAATTTCTAATATTGTGTTGTAATAGCGTTAACATTATTATTTCGTTAATATATAATTTACTTCTATAATATTTGTACTTTTTAATTACTAGAGTAAAATTGTCAAAATTTTTATAATTGTTAGTAATTTAAGTTCTTAAATGATTAAAAAGAGAGACTGGTCGGTACTGGACGACAAATTTTAAAAATCTGAAAAGTAAGTCCTTTTTACTTTTGTAACTAATTAATATTATTAATTTAATTTAAGGTAAATGACTTGCCATACTTTAAATACTTCTAACTGAGCTTAATTATGGTTGTTACATTAACTTACTTTGTACAACCTTTCACAAGTTACAGTCAAAAACATTAGGGTGGTCGGTACTGTACGACCTTCCCCTACAGTAAGCATTTTATAGCGTCACTATTTGAGTAACAATGAAAAACTGTATTTAGTTTTGATCAATTACCGACCCACTTCATTACTGACCACATTTTCAATAGTAATAGGGAAACTTATGTACAACCGGCCCTTGCATCATTTTGAAGAAAACATTCCTCAAATTTGCAATTTGGTTTTAGGAAAAACACTTCCACAAATAACGAAATTAAAATACTAACAAGTAGCATTCACTTAACACAAAAAAAAAACACTTGAAATGAATTGTTTGTGATTTAACCAAAGCTCAGCGCTATGAATCTGTTTTTCCCCCATCTTCCTTCTTTTCATGCAAATGTAGACTGGGGAATGCATAGGCAGAATATGAGCCCCAACTGACTTGAAGATTTTTTTAGTGTCTTATATACAATCTACATTATATAAATTTATAAACATTTTTGTATTATATGTATTGTAAACTAAACTTAAAAAAAAAGATCCAATAGAAGCAATAAACCAAACTAATCTTGTATTAAATTATGAGTACGGGTACAAAAAGCTGAATACTATGTGTATTACTTGCATTGCTAAGTTTATATTAACATTTAACAAGTAGCAGAAAACTACAACTGGCAATAAAGAAAAACAACTACTGCTTCAAAAGGCCTGGTTCACAATGAATAACATTTAGTACACAATTTTAGTGTCTTTTGAGGGTTACGAAGTTCATGTGATGCAGTACAGTACTACTAATTATTCTTCATGCATAACACTACAATTAAAGTAAATAGTAGCAATGCTGGAGGATTTGGAGACAAACATGAACTGTAGGGTTCACCTTTCTTGCGGACGACTGTGTGATGTACAAGGTGATAGGAGAGAATGGGGGTCTGCAGTACAGTGGAAGAGGGAGAATGAGATGAAACTAAACATAAATAAAACAAAAAGTTTGGAGATTCACGCAGAACAGAGAAGTAGTCACAGAGTCATACAGATAGGGAGGCCAAGAGACTGGAGACGCGGACAAATATAAATACTTAAGCATTATATTTCAGGATGACTTGTGTTGGGGCAAGCAAGTGAAGAGTGTTACAAACGAAGGGAGACGAGCGCTGGCCCTACTGGGGAGGGTATTATCGGGCAGAGACAAGAAAGTGAAAGAAAGGGATACAAAATTATGGTGAGGCCAATTTTGGAGTATGCGGCGGCAGTCTGGGACATGAGGTGAGTGTGGAGCAGCGCCGGAATGAAAGGGCGGGGAAAACAGGAGATCCCCGAGAAAACCCGCCGACCAGCAGCATCGTCCGGCACGATTCCTACATGCGAAAATCCGGGGACCGACCCCGCCGGGAATCGAACCCGGATCGCCTTGGTGGGAGGCGAGAGGTCTGACCTCTCAACCACCGCGGTGGGGAAGGATGTGGTTAAGGTGACAGGAGCAAGGGAGTTTCGGGATAGGTTGATGGATTCAAGGAATTGAGAAGAGGTAGGATAACCAATCCTTGCCACAGGGCTGAAGTCCAATCGCACATTTCAAATTCAACCCTTCAGAGGGGAGCCTGAAATAAACTATGATTGCAACAACACATATCAACTTCTCCCTCATCCACAGCAAAACTGTCATTACAGCTCTCTAGAAACATATGGTTTAAAAAGAATTTATTAAAATCTCCAGTCCATTTAAATTTCAAGATTAATATTAGAAAGCATAACCTGACCATTGGCATCACCATAATTCATAACTTTGGGGGGGGGGCAGAAAAAAAATAAATGTGCCCTTAATGCAAAGCGTCAAACAAAAAAACTGAGGACTTTTTTGTTTTTGCAGAGTATCTAACGAAAACCTGTGATGACACATTTTGCAGCTGAAGAGCTGAGTGTCCAGCAACCCAAACATAGATAATTAATTACCTTTTTCCTGCCACGGGCAAAGAAAGGACAAACTTTCTTTTCAATTTCCAGCAAGAAAATAACAAATAAAACCATTTCTTTCTTGCAGCGACAAACACACAAGGCCCGGAGAAGAACTCTTTGTTTCCCACTACCAGGGGAGGGCAACTGCCCTCCCCCCTTTACCCTGGTGATGCCCTGTTACGAGTAGTGAAATTGATTATTAAGTTTTTGATTAGGTTGCTATCATTAATGTTAATTATTTCTACAGTTAGATTTTAAGTAATCTGGTAATGCGGTTAAGAAACATTTCAATCTAAATTCAAATATAATATTTTTGTAGAATTGTTCCTCTTATTTTTATTACCATTATTTTCAAAACAATAAAAGTCAGTGGACTCTTTGGTCTACATCATCAGCCTTGACACATCAAACCCAATAACACATTTTACAGCAAATAAAAAAATGTAAGTTAACTGTAATATCATCATCACAATAAAGGAGCAACCGTGACCTTTGTGGATTTCCGTCTACTTGAAATATTGCATCTGATTACAACTATTGCAATTAAACAGCAAATAGTATTCCTGGCTGATTTACTGTAGAACATTTGGACATACTTGCACATATAGACTGTACCATGTAAAGTTTCCAGATTGTGACATTTCTCTTCTGAGAAAGATGCCTGACAGTTCCGCTGTGTTGACCTTTAATCCTTCCCAGCTTCCTGGAAAAACCAGTCCTCTACAAACAAGTTTACAGGTACTTTTCTCAGAAGAGAAATGTCAAAATCTGGAAACTTTATGTGGAATAGACTATACAATAATTTCTAAATTTGACTTAAATTTTGCTTAGGTCTATTTGCTGTGTAAAATAAGTCTGCATGTGCTCTCACTTGACATGAATGTTTGGTTCTTACATTCAGAACTTGCATCCAAACAATCTTCTCAAAGTACACAACTATAATGTATATAGGCTGTTAAGCTGTACATGAGTAATAGTAATAATAAGAATAAGAATAATCCCCATCCACCCTCACCTTTCACAACCTGGTACATTCTAACCAGTGTCTCTATTCTCCTCCTGTCCTTCAATGGTTTCCATTCCATTTCCCTCTTCATCATCGTCAACCTGATTTCTTTTCACCTCACCATCCTGTCCCTGCCTTTTCCACTTATTCATCACCTATCTCACTGCCCGTCTTTGCACCTTCTCCAGCTCTTTTCTCCACCTCAAGTACGGATCCCATTCTACTGCAGCATATTCCAACACTGGCTGAACCATTGTACAATATGCCTTTTCCTTCACTTCACCACTAACTCCTGTCATAACCCTTCCCAGAATTCCCAATGCCCTTCTTAAGGTGCCCGCCTGCCTTGCAATTGAACTGCGCTGCAGTGGACTGGAAATACGTATTTATTTGGAAAGGTATTATGTGTACTTTTAATGTACCTGTCTACGAAAATAAATTACAGTTCAGTTAAAAGATAACGTACTTTCAACACATTGGGCACATTGGAAATAATATGGCTAAAAATGGCCTTTTAGTACAGCTATATCACAAACTGTACGGTGCAGATTGATACGAATCTACAATAGGGAGCTACAAAGAACTCTGATTCATACTTTGCAGTAATAAAACAATAGGGTCACTACTTAAAGTTATAGTTCCATCCGTACGACGGAAATACTGCGCTCCAGTTTTGCGCCTTGCGTATAAGGGCAACGTGACACCAGGTGCGCATCTCTTTTCCTGGCAAATCTCACCAAGATAGTTTTACACATCTTTATCTTCATTGCCAATATAATGAAACTCATAGGTCTATAGGCTCGTACAGATTACTTTACACTTCTATGCCTACCGTCTGAGCAAGGTAATATATTTTTTTTTCAATTAATAAATGTATTTACATTTTTTTCTTGTTTTGATTCCACACTTTTCCTATCAAATTATATAGGCCTATAGCATTTACAGTACCACTAAAACTATTTTAAAGGATGCAGACTAAAGATAAATTATTGTGTTTGTAAAAAAGACGAGATACATAAGAACGACTGTAACAGACTGCTAAAGTAGGCCACAGACACTGACATTAATGACTACCTGTATTCTATGTTTCTCTCATAGATTTTACTGCAAATTAATTAAAAAAGAATTACCTTGAATACAAATTCCGAAATGTTAACTTACTGCAATAAAATGTTGCTCACCTTCATTTACATCACGCTGGTACACAGCATCACTGTCACACGCAGATGTCAACGGCGTGAATTGTCCTTTAACCAAACCGATGACCCTTGCTTCTATCGGTGTAACTTTAGGTGTAAATACGCCTCCTCCCGTTTTCAATATTTCAACCTGCACAGATAGCAACAAGACACTTCCATGAATACATAAAACACCATAATTGTGATTATGTACAACACAAAACATTGATGAGTCCTAACTTTGTAGAAAGTTTATATGTGCAGCCTATTGTATTGTCACAACTTGTACTGCTGCCCCATCAATAACCATAAAAAAAAGTACTAATTTCACTAATGAAAAATATTTACCTTATCCGATGAAATTGATTTCCTAGCTCTTTTTTTTATGTTATCGTAGCATGTCTTGAGTTGCTTTGCGGTCCTCTGAACATCATTCACCGCATTAAAAACGGAAGCCAACTGTCCCCATGCCCGATCCTTTTGCTTTATGTGTGTACCATCCTTTTTTTTGTTTTCCAGAATGCTGAACCTTTCTTCAATCAGATCTACAAGTAAATGCTTTTCTTTTTCTGAAAAGTTACTCCTCTTACTTTCCATATTTCTACTCTAAATATGCCTATGCCAATATAAATTACAAGCTCAGCAACTTTTGTAAACACCAATTGCATCAACCATGCTTGTTTGGTTTGTTTAATTCAACTCTGCAAAGTAGGCCAACATAACTACTCATATCTGTGAAAGAATTAAATTACTCTCTATATACAGTGTTGTCAAATGAAAAAAATCGTTGAACCACAGTTCCTATGATCTGAGATCAACAACACACAGAATAAGTTTGTACAACGTTTGTCATGATGAATCTCGGATCAATTGTGATCTCACGTCATAGGATCTCGGATCACAGTCTGTTTTGTGCAACCGGCCCCTAGTCATACATTCTCTCACAATTTTTGTATAACTATCGAACATATTTTTGCTGCAATATTATGTACACATGTTAAACTATTCGTGGAAGTTATAAATGAGTAGATATATTACTAAAATTAATAAGTGAATACAATAGAACAATAGGAAGGAACTACCTTACTAAAACATTGCCATTTCCCTCAGTATGTCTTCTAAATTAACTTGTAAAAGTTTAAAGGTCTAATCGCAAACATTATTTTTCCAGAGCATCTTCCATCGTCATAAGAATGCAAGACTGCATCCAGGTTTTTATGATCTTTGCAACATTGACCCTGCAGCCAGAGATGTACTCAAAATTGTTATGGTTCTGCCTCTGCTACCAACTGAATACATTCAGAATGGCCTCACAGAAATCAGAAGATATTCGGAGGAAAATAATTGTGCATACCTCTTCGAAAGATTCTTTCGTTATGTTCAACGATACTGAATGCAGCATGTTACTCCTTTCGAGTTTTTTTTTTTTTTGATAAGACATGACGACCAACAATTCAGTCTAATCATTCTACCATAGACTTAATAAATAGATGAACATGCCAAATCCTGAAGTGTTTAGATTTATTTATTTGTATGTAGAATATTACAAAAATATCGTAGAAAATGTTGTGATACATTATTGTTATTGCATAATTAATTCATGTTGTACATTGTACCGCAGCAGTTATTACTCTGTAAGGCTAAACTGACTGACTGACAATTAATGCACAGCCCAAACCACTGAATCTAGAAACTTTAAATTTTAAGCATTCTCAGAGCGTAAGCAAGCACTAAGACGCGATCTTTCACAATTTGACCAAGAAAAGGTGACACAAGGGGAAAAAAATAGTAAAGTGTGTATCTCTCTATATTTTTTTATGCTAAGTGGTTCTAGAAACGCTAAGGATGTAGAATCTATGAAAAAAAAGGAATTTCAAAAATGTGTCTTTAAGTGGGTTGAAAAGCAGTAAAAAGGTTTTTTTATTTACTTATATCTTTCAAAGTTTTAAATCGGAGTAACCTGGAAGTTTTTTAATTTGGTTATCGTTTATATGTTAGAATTTTTCCCCTCGGGAGATGCGATATTTGGACACTGTTTAGAAAAAAACTGCATGCAAGGCATGTTTTCGCCATTGTATCTAGTTTCGATTGCACTTCATAAAACAACGCCTAGAGAACTCATAGAATGTGCCATGTGGACATCACATTTGCAAAAACAAGTTCCCCATGTTGTACCTGTCAGACTGATTAAACATTTCATGGTATTGTAACTAGTCATTCAGTATTACAGTAGACATCTTGTAGTTATACATTTTTTCTGTATGTAGTGTAGAATGTAGCAACTTAATTTTTATGTAAAGATACATTCAGACACGTGTTACAATTTTTTTTTTTAATTTTGGTAGCCACGAGAAGTAGCTTAAAGTTGCACAAAGTTTAAATGAAACCAAAGGGGGGATTATCAAAAAATTTACCTGAAAACTATTTCGTCATACCAAAATTATTAAGTACTTATTAAGTTTATGATAACATCTGAAAACACAAACAAATTAAGTGAATCCTGTTTATCAAGTTCAGCAACATACCAGTCTCATTAAAACTAATACTGAAATAGTCTACATTCGTCGATACACTATATCGTCTTTCTTCTCGGAAGATGATATTGTTTTTGAGTAAAGAGGTTACTGCGAATTTTCTGAAACTGAAGTTTTACTCTTTTCTAGGGGTGCACCTACTACAATTACCAAGGAGAGAGGGGGCAGTAAGTTCCACGTCATTCTACTTTTATTTACACTGTACATGAAAATATGAAAAACTTTCTCGTTTACAATTGTCTGAATTTATTAACAACGGCTCTCTATCATGCATTGCCATTCAAAAGGTAACTGTTAATATGTAAACTAATTTTGTAATTATAAAGTGGCTTTCTTACAAGGGCAAGGCAAAGAAATAATACTAAATTTGTAACGCAAAAAAAGTCGCTGTAATGATGACACTACTTCTTTGTTAATCAATAAAGAAATGCTTGATGTCTGTCATGCTCGTCCTTTGCGATAAGCTTTGTCAATCTACTGTTCTTTGATAGAAGTTCTATATGATTTTGATCGTACTGTACAAGAGCATGCTGTATTCTTCCGCGCACCCTGAGAAGGCCTGATTCATCCAAGAAAGGATGCAAATTCCTAGTCCTGCTTTTCGCGCTAACCTGGCACCCGGCCTTAAGATCACTGATTTCCTGAGCGAATAGCACGCCCTGTTCACACTTAATGGCACTTTCTAAGGCTGCAGTTAATTCTGACACCCTTAGTGGCCCACCTAAGCGTTCGGGTAAGGCTGCTCTTGTGTTGTTGATGAATAGATGGCAGTATGCAAGTACTCGTTTCACCTTCTGTAGTGATGAGCACCTGTCAGAGACTGCGATCAGGAAGAGTTCCTTTTTGTTCTGGAGCATTACATATAGTGATTTTGGTTGGTGTTGGCCATGATGATATTTCCTAACTCAGCCAATTTAAATCATGCCACCAAGTAGTCAAGTCAGCCAGCTGTTGTGGAGCCAGACCTATTGAAATGTGATCTGCAGGGTTGTCTGACGTGCTGACATGTTTCCATTCTGTTTTGTGTCAGTTCCTGCACCTCTGCCACTCGGTTGGCAACGATGGTCTTCCAGTTGCCAGATGGAGCCTTCAACCATGCCAGAACTACAGTCGAGTCAGAACAAAGTGTGCATGAGCTATATGAGAGGTTGATTATACTAAGTGTTTTGTTGATGAGCTGAGCCAGTAGTACTGCGGCACACAACCCCAGGCGAGGTAGGGTCAACTTATTCAACGGAGCTACTCGAGATTTGGAACACAACAGGTTTGTAGAAACATGTCCATGACTATCAGTGTGCCGAAGGAACATACATTCCCCATAAGCCGCCTCTGATGCACCGCAGAATCCATGAATCTGTAATTCCCTTACTGCTCGAGTAATTTGAATTCTGTTGAGTGTGGTCAACTCACTTCGGAACTGGTTCCAGGTTTAATGTAGAGCAGATGGTGGCGACTTACCCCACTGCAATTGCAGCTTCCATAAAGTTTGCATGAATACCTTGGCCTTCAGGATCGTAGGGCCGATAAGTCATAAAGGATCAAAGATTTGAGATATTTCTGACAGTATTGCCCGTTTTGAGATTGTTGTATTGGGTGTAGACACCTTGACATTGTAATGGAAATAGTCCCGCTCGACATTCCATAGTATTCCTAGTGTCTTATTCGAGTGTCCATCTTTTGAGTCAACTTCATGATTGGATGCTCGTTCATCACGTGATAAACGATGCAGCAAATCTGGGGTATTACAGGTCAACTTTCGTAAGGAAAATCCTCCTCGTTGACGTAGTTATGTCAATTCCTGCTTTAGTGTAACGGCATCCTGTACAGTTTCTGCCCCAGTCAATATGTCATCCACATAGAAGTCCAGTCTTAGCACTGGTGTTGCCCATGGGACGTCATGCTCCTCGCCTGTGGCTAGTTGGTGGAGTGTTCTTACTGCTAGGAATTGTGCGGCAGCCATTCCATATGTGATGGTTTTGCGTCTAAAAACTTGAATATTATCGTCGGGCTCTTTCGCGCCATAGAATCTTCTACAAGTGAGTCTGCGACGGCTCGACGAGAATTTGTCGATACATCATGGCGATGTCCGCTGCCAATGCAATCTTGTGAGTGCGAAAGCGTATCATGATAGAAAACAAGTCTTGTTAGATGGTTGGACCAACCAGCATACAGTCATTGAGTGATATTCCTGCAGACGACCTTGCTGATGCATCGAATACAACTCGCAGCTTTGTCGTGGGTGCTGGACTCCTTCATGACGGCATGATGCGGTAAATAGCATTGGATTGCTGTATCGTCTTCTTCAGATGTGGTGATGGGCTCCATGTGATTATGTGATTCATATTTCTGCATGAACTGTGAGTATTCAGCCTTGAGTATAGGATTTCTTTGCAGTCTTTTCTCCAGTTGGCGAAGCCGTGTTCGTGCCATCTCTACAGACTTACCTAGATGAACAGTTTCATTCTTCAGTAGCAAATTCACTATGTAACGCCCTGTGTTGTCTCTCCTGATGGTTTATGTGTAGAGCTTCTTGCACACGGTCTCCTCGGGAGTTAAGTGTGGCCTATCTGAAACAGCCTCCAGAACATTTGCAATTGTTGGTGAAGGTCCTCATTGGTGACGAGATGGAACTTGTAGGGTGTGTGTGCAGTGGTTACCGAAGTCACCTTCAAGGGATTCAACCCATCCTATTGTGGTTTTCTGAAAGGTTGGGACATTTTCAACTGGTTTGATCTGTCCAATGCACAACAGACTCATGAAAACCTCAATCTGATGTGGTTATCTGTAAAACAGGAAGATCGTGTGTAATCTTGGGCAACACAAGGCAGTTTATGTTGCAGGAATATGCGTTGAACTGGGAGTTGACAGTGCACGACACACTGTGATGAGGTTGCGATTCTGATTGACCTATTCCTGCTATTGATGATGAGGTCATGTGTTTTGTTATAAAGAACTTCTGTTTAAAGAATTTTTCACTTAAAATAATAAATTGAAATACCCTTCCAAAACTAAAATAATGTAAAATGTGTTCAGTTTAAAGAAGTTTCAGTACAAAGTTTTTTCATCTTTGTTATAATGAGAGTTTACCGTATTGTGCTTTAATTTTTTTTAGATGTTATACGGTTACATGTACCAGAAGCTACTGGATCTGAAGAGGCAGAGCAAATACGGGCTTGGCTGAAACATTCCAAAACTAGACTTATCAGAACAGCGAGGTATTTATCTTATTAATTCTTGGTTTGTTTTGATTAGCGAGTATATGTATGTACTGGTATTTTCTATAATAGTTTTGCATAGTTGTAAACTACACAACTTTCGTAAAACGTTTGACCACAGAACATGGCCTATAATTTAGGACCGGATTTACACATTGGCCCAACCCCAAACCTTGGAAGGAATCGACCAATGTGTAAATGGTGCTCGGCAAGATCTTGGCCGATCTTTGAACTTTGGCCAGCTTTGCCATTCTTGTCGGTTTTTCGTCCAAACATCAAAGGGAGTGTCGTATGCATTGACTTTAACATGGGTTTTGTTTACACCTTGGCACATGCATCGGTGATGTATTTTTTCATTTTTTTTTTTTTTGTTTGAGTGGAAATTATTTTTAATGAAGTGTTAAAATGGATTAGGGGACAATATTCTGCAAATTTAAATAGAGTATAAATGTGATTGAATCAATTCCCAAAAAATTCACCTTACATTTCTGTGTAATTTAAATAGGCCATATGACTGGTCAAATATGAACTGGGCCAGTGTATAAATGATTGGCTGTTCGTTGGTCATCGGATTTTTGTATTTCCAAGATTGACCCAGTCTATGTGGTCACTTTGAGTCGTGCAAAGAGACTTCACCTTATTATTATTATTTGTAATTAAATAAGATGACAAACAAATCCACTGAAAATCTTCAATATAACACTCCTCTGTTATTAAAATAATGCTCTTCATAATTTATGCATTTCATTTGCTATTTCACGAAGTACTGTGTCGTGTAGACAGAGATGTGTGTTCAAAGAAAATATCAGTGTAAAAAAATGTTATTGCCTGATGTTTCAGCCCTATGCTTTTTGTTCCACAATCCTGTATACCTGCTTAGTCATTAGTTTCGCCTGGTTTTGTAGGTATTGTTATTTTATAGTTTCAAGGATCAGAAGTAAATTTTTTACACAGCCATTTTGAGTATAGTGTTTACCGTACACCCTATAAATTCTGGTTGAACGACAAATCAGTTGGTGCACATGAGGGCCTTAACCCCCCCCCCCCCCATACAATAGTGCAGAATTGAAATGCTGGGAACTAACCCGCCTGTGCATTACAAACTCCAGACACCCACCAGGCGTCAACAAACAATGACTCCATTCCAAATTTAAAACTCCCCACCACACCTTAGTCAGTTCTTCCTTAGTCGTTACGTGTGCCGGTAACCAATCACCGCGTACCACCCACAATACTGCAGTGTGCCTTCACTCGCTTGAGGAAGCTGGTCGTGCCACTAACGCTCTAATGCACCACCACTACCCCTGAGATTGTCGAATCTGTAAGACTTTTCAAAGTGTGAGTTGTTGCAACGTTACCACAGGCCACATCTTGTGTGTCAATCGTCAAGTACTACTCAGCATCTATTGTTCTACATGTCATATTATTATTTTACTAGTTTCAGCATTCTGTAATGCAATACAGAAAGCTTTAAATGTTGTCAGGGATTTCGTGTTATTGGAACATTATCAGTAGCAAGGGTAATAGATTTATCTTAAGTAGTATAGCAGGCCTTATTGTATCATTTATGACGGCCTCCTTCTTTGTAAGTTTCTGTGAATTGTGCACACATTGTAACATTGTAATGCTGTCTATGCCACTGACCACATTTATACATTTTGAGTGTGGAAAATATATCAAAACATTTTCTGAAGTTTCAGTGAAATTTTGTGGAAAATGGTAGCATGATTATGTTATGTGATGTGGACTATCTGGCGTACTGTTCCAGTGGCTTGTAGGTAAATGTGGGGAGCGGGGTAGAGGAAAACCTACGCAGACCATCACCAATTCTTCACTCTGTTATGCGCTCAATGCTAGAGTACAGCAGCATATATCGCCGGATTCTCTGGCCGTGTCACGTTTCAGATATCTCTTTCTGCCTCGTCCTGGCCTAAACTTCAGGGTTGCCAGGTGTCCTTGGATAATAGCAATTTAGTGCTGGCTCAATTTTCCCCTTGGTTTTTGTGTTATTCTCTGCATCGTAAGAAGCCATATACTAATGTAAATGGCAGCCATGTACCAAAATAGAGAGGAACCTTGTAAACACTGATCTCTGATTTGTCGGGGCCAGTAGGGGTATCTCCGACTTCACACTTTGCACCACTTACATGCCGCCACAATGAACACGAGAGGATGTATACGTGGAAAACCGGCTGTCTCCTTTTAACAAACCATTAGATGCACAAATCAATAAGCAACAGTTGTGAAATGTTGTGTTATGGAATTATGAGGAAATTTAAAAAGTTGTCTTTTTTTTTTGTTTAGTGTAGTATTTGGTGGTCTTAAAATTATGTAAACAGAATTTTTATGATATTTGTGCACAATGAAAACGTGCAGAATAAGTTAAAATAGGACCAGTTTTGCCTTACCATTTTCAAATTGTATCGGGAAGAAATCCTGAGACCCCCTTTTCATTATTTGTATTTCTGTGTAACAGAGATATGGGCATTCCCATAGCAAAATGCCATGCTATGCCCCTGGTGACCATTCACTTATATATTCAACTTAATCAGCTTTCTAAAAGTAACCTTTGAGAAGGGTTTGTATTATTTGTTTTTTAAGTTTGCCACAAAATGTAATGACAAATTTTACTTTATTTATTCAGGCCTAACATAGGTATTGTAATAAAATATATACTTTAAAATGTTAACCCTTGCTTTATTTTTATTTTCCAGGAAAGAAGTAGACTGATGGAGAATAAAGTTTTTGCTTCGAAAAAAAGGAAATAGGTGTAGAACTACTTAATTTTTGCAATTATAGTTAACTTTTTAAATCTTACGTATGTCTTATTTACAGTACCTATAACTAACCTTGTAACCTAATTTACAAAAGTTATCTTCTATTTTAATAGAAATTTTGCACATTTATTGGCAGTCAAAATTATTACAGTAAACGATCCAAATTTTGTACAGTTAAGGATCTTAATATGCTGATATTTTACTAAAGAAAAATCATAATCTCACAGGTGAATGTAAAATCCAAAGAGCTATATGTTACAACACATATTCTAACCTTCCTTTTTTGTTTAGAAATTTGTCCGAAAAATATTACGTTAGTGATTTTCTGTGTACAATTTTAAAATATGCCCTGTAAAAGGTCCAAATTTAGGTTGCGAACTGAACTATCTGTGCATTTTTGCCGGTGGTGGTCGATGTTCTTACTTTCAGTAATGCCGTAAATGGGGTAATATGACTTGTAGTACATGTTGCAGGTACAACTGATATAAACACTTTTTTATACGTGCTCAAATTTTTATTATTTAGTTCACTTAAGGGCGTTCTCATGTCAGGAATTTTCTGTAAAATCAATGTTGCGCGTCCCATACAGTCAGAACTCGTTAATAAATACCCCATAATACAAAGTTAATGTTCTGCCCCTTCAATTCGTATACACTAATATAGGTTATATCGTTTGTGTATTACGAAATAACATTAGTACGAAATACAAAGAAGTTTTTGAGGCCATCAAGAGAAAGTACTAATGAAAGAAGTTATTTAGTACGAACTTTTAAAATAAATCAATGTATGACGTCCTGTCTGTAACTAGTATTTTTCAGCTCTTGAATCAAGGCAACATACAGAATTTCAAACACAAATACAGGAATTGCTTGTCTCATTTCTCATTTGGCAGACAGAGTTGTAGATTGTAGAATCCATGGAGCAAGTCGAATACCACATGTTATGTCAAATGTTTCTATAGCGTGGAAAGCATATCTTGATGATAGTCTGAACATTTTAGGATATTTTGAGTACTGTATTATTTGTAATTATTTTATATAGTATTTTTTTGCACTGTGCATAAACTAAAATGCACTTTTTCATCTTGAAAATATTTTAAAGCTGTTTTAAACTATACATTCTCAGTCATTTATTAACAAAAATATACGTATACAATAACAATTCTTATTGCTGTACTTTTTGCACTTTTGTCAAAGTTTCGTTAGTACAAAGTTTGTTTATTATAAAGGGGCAATATTTTTGTCCCTTCAGGGTTGTGTTAAAAAAAGACCTGACTGTACTAAAATACAATATACATCTGCGCATCCCCCAATAGCACGCTAATTAGACATGTGACAGTGGGTCATTATTACCTATATTGAAAGCTAAAGGATTTAGCTATGCTTGCCGTGATGTAGTTTTCTTTTTTATCTTGAGGGAACTGAGCGCCTAATCTCTGAAAACGGTATTTTTAGCCAATTTCACAATTTTTTTCTCTTAAAATATATTTGATAGGAAAAAAGTAAATCAAGGCAGGCATAGATAATAGTTTTTTACACTCCCTTAAAAAAAGTTGTATTCCTATTTTAATTCATTTGTAAATTTTGGAACATCATAATTTTCTTGCCATTGCCAAAGCTTAATGCTATTAATTCAATTATTTTTTTATGTTTTTTTTTTCAAAACTCGACTCTTCGAGACTGGGTAACTGGTCTTAGGCAACATTGTAGCATAACTGTGCTCAGGTATTAATTATCACACGGCTAAAGCAAGTCAAAAACATAATATTTATTTAAAATCAAATACATCAATTGGACTCTTATCTGTTACTCACCACGTACAATGTATATTTGTGCAAAATGAGGGATAATTATCAATTCGTCACTAATCGGCACGTAAAGATAAATAATAATTTAACTACAGTCAATGTTAAATGATTAAAAAAAGGTCTTACTAATAGTTTTGTCTGGGTGCAGTCCATTAGTAAAATTTAAAGAAGGATTTTCTTTACTTTAAGTGTAATTATCATATGGATAGTTTTCAATACATGTATGTTGGTTCAAAAGGATGGCAAACTAATTTCATCATAAACCAGCCGTGTTTGGACTCTAATTGTTTGTCGTGTTATTTTTCCTGCAATTTTTCTGAGTGACTTTTTGGTGTGAAACTAACAGTTAAATAATTATATGTAAATTTGTGCTTTGCTTGCCAAGATTGTGGAAGGATCATGAACAGGTAGGAGGCATGGTGCCTCTGGTATGTGGGTTTTTTCCACAAAGGAGGTGGGAGGATGCTTGGCAAAATTTCCCATCAGGCACTACAAGTACAAAATATTTTCATTTTAACTATTGATTTTATGTAACAAATGAAAATATTGCAGATGTTCCATGTAATTTTTAAATTAAATAAACATGGAATTATTGAAAGTTAAATACTGCCCCCAGCATCACTTTTAGGTCTCCGAGGACAAGCTCTGAGTTCCTCCATCTTGGTGATGGGGAAGGTGGTAGTTAAGGAGGGGAAGTTCGCCTGTTGTAGAAGCTGGTCTCGGCCATTTTTGCTTGGTAGCCGGTGGAGAGCAGACGCGCCGTATTTGGGTGGTGCACGAGGAAGAATGTTTTGCCTCAGGAAGAGGCCAGAAAGTGATGAGTTTTCTGAATATAAGCTGAGCCGATGCAGTTATAATTGGAGCACGTGCCGATTTTTTATTTCGTTACCGCTACATGAAAACGCATGTAAAATTAAATAAGAAAAGAGACAAAGGCAATAAATCATCGGCTAACCTACAGTATGCAGTCTTTCCTTCAGTAGAACGCCCCAGCGATCCCACAAAAATAACCTCAAATACACTACCTCTGGCTATGCTGCGGCTGATAGTACGACCACACTATATCAGTTAGTTACAAAGTAATGAGTGTCCGCACAAACACCGATTTTACAGAAAATACTGGACTGGTGAATGGCCTTAAGCTTTAAACGAAAATAAATTACAGGCAACAATCCTACAGTTAATCAAGTGCCTTTTAATTTTTTAGTTAAATAATTTTATAAAGTCATTAATGTATTGAAATATAATTAACGAACTAGGTTGTAAACTTAAATATGGATTTTTAACAAAATACATTTATTTTTACTGTACCGAAATAAGGGACCAAGACAATTTTTGGAGTTCCTAAATTCAGTAGTAGGAGAAAAAAGGGCACACGAGCTGCAGGCTGTAGTGCCATTTTTTCTCACTTTTTTCCCTTGAAATTTCCCTTTCTGTCGGCCATCTTCGATGGTGTCACGTCGGCCATCTTGGATTTACCTTGACCTTTAGCTGCCATTTTGTTTTTGGATTTTTCAAATTTGTTTTTTCCGAATTTGGATTTTATTGTATTATGTAATCTCAATTTTTGGTTACATCATCGTGACATCTGGTCCATCGTCTGATAGTGCTGCCATCTTCTTTCTCCTCTTTGTCGCTAGCTGCCATCATCGTGACGTCTGACCACGTGGTTCGTCATCTGCTTGGTCATGTGGTCCATCGTCTGCTAGTTCCGCCATCTTGTTTCTCCTCTTTGTCACTAGGTGTCGTCTGCTAGTTCCGCCATCTTGTTTCTGCTGTTTGCTGCTAGATGTCGCTGCAGTCGCCATCTTGTTTCGTCTCGTTGCTACTTGAGGCGCTGCAGTCGCTCTGAGTTGTCTGCTAGAGTGTATGTAAGGACGAAGTTGCAAGTCCGTGTGTATGGTGAATTGGACCCTATGATTTTAATTGGAGCGGAGTAGAGTAAAGAATCCTTTGCCGAGGGTAAGTTTTGAACCTTCGCCCCTCGGTACGTCGACCAAGCACTCTGGCCACAAGACCACGGATGCGATTGTGTCAGGGGTATGCTTAAATGTGAAAGAGATGTTTTGAAATTAAACTTGGTGATTTTTAAAAATAATATAGTAATACCCTATGCTCAGCATTTAAAGTTATGAGTTTAAAATATTTTTTTTTAATAGACATACCTTTGCTAAGTATTTATGAGTTAAAAGTTATGAGTTAAAAGTTATGAGTTTTATTTTACTTGGTAAATTTTTTTTCATATATAGTCATACCCTATGCCAAGTATTTAAAGTTATGAGTTTAAAATTTTATTAAATAGACATACCTATGCTAAGTATTTTGTAGAGTATCTCATATCTATGCTAAGTAGAAAATTCAAGTTTAACTATGCCAAGTGGAATTTTAAAGTTTTTATTTTTTGAAATATAAAATTTGCATCTTAAAATTTTTAATTTTGGCATAGATATGTCTATTTGTAGTAGACATGCTTTAGTCTGTCAGCTGGGGCTCATATTTTTTTGTGTGTTTATATGGTTACACGTATATGAAAGGTCTTGTTTTTTTTTTTTTCGGCACCTCCTCACTTCTTTCTGCTAGCAGTCAGGAACACAAATTTTGTTTCAGTGTTAAAAGTGTTTTGCATGTACAACTGGCCCATGTGAAAGGCACATTTATTTTCACACACTTGCTGTTTTAATTATATTTGAAAGGAAGTTGCACCAAATATTTTTTTCTCTCTTAGAGTTTAATCAGTTTTTGAAAGGAAGTTTAACTTAATGCAAGATTTTTTTTGTCAAGCCTATGTGAAAGGCAATAGGTTCCGACGTTACTTTGAAATAAAATATACCAACATTACTTTGAAATAAAATACATAAGTTATATTTTATTGGTCAAATAATTGTAACAAATAATAACTATAACAAGTCATCATCACAATTTTTCCATCAGTCTGTGGGAAACCATCTCTCATAAATAAATTAATACGTGGGGGAAATCACTCATCTTCTTCGCTGACGTTTCCTGCAGCACCCCTAATCAGAAAAGTCAGGGATTCAGCGATGAATGTCCTTATTTCTAAATGGCTTTGCCTAATTTGGAAGATTTCCCCCCGTATGGTTATATTATCATTGATCGTATTTTCATACGCATCTCGCATTCAAACCAAATTATTTTGGATAACCACATTAATTTCTCGTTGTTCCTCAATGTGATTATCTAAAATGATTTGGGTCGCTATCCCCAGTGGGGTATGAGAATGATTAATCATATTATTTATCTGAGCAGTGACAGCCACATTCGACTGTCGCTGCTCAGCGAGTACTTCCTCCAAACGTGACATTAACATTTGGAATTGAGGAACTTCGCCCTCGCGACGAACACTTCCATGCGACTCAGAATTCTGGACCTCAACCGTCGGTACAGGGCTCTGACTGCAAGGAGGTGTAGCGGACGAGGTGCGACGTTCTCGTAGGCAATCTTGGTAACAGATGTCACACTCCATCATATTCTACTGGCCGTCGTGCCAGCGCTCTTGAGCATGGTGACCAGCAGAATATTGAGGATATGTGACGTCTATTACCGAAGATGAGGCCTGCGAGCACATTGCGTGGCGGGGGCGGCAGGCGTCGTGCTGGAGGCAGAGATCAGACGCATCCTCTTGCGATGCCTTTCCGCATCAGTGTCGCAGTCGTCGGGACGCATCACCTCGTCCAGCTCTTCGACAAAGGCCCACGCCCAGTCAAGATCGTCGACGGCGTCCTCCTCCTCCTAGGTGCAGGCTTCTTCCACTGGGGTCAGAGGTCCTTCAGGCATCGACGAACGAGGTCAGGGGTCCCCCCCACCGGAGTCGAAGTTCTTGTAGGACGGCGTCCCGACGACGATGCCATTGTCAGGCGCCTCCTGGCAGCGCTACGACGCTGACGTGGAACGTCCCCTGCCGGACGATTGACGACTGCTGGTGGAGACTGACCTGACAGAGCCTGCTCCACCAGACGGTCGGTGGTCTCCCGCTCAGATTCGCTGACATGGATGGACGTCATCTTTACGAAAATGCAAAAAGCAAGAATGCAAGAGCCTTCACGAAAATGCAAAGCACGAATGCAAGAGCAGCAGCACAGTGAATATTTTAAAGACAGAGACCTGTATATTACTTTGAATGGAGGCTAGCAAAACGGGAATATTTAGGTGCAGCGACCTCGCTTGGTAGGGAGGAAGGGGGTGGGAGGGTCCCGGGCCGCAGCACCTGGCGGCTGGGGAGAGGGAAAGTAGCCCCAAGCGAATGGAGAGAGGAGTGGTGCGGCAGCCATCGCTGTGACGTAATCCAGCACCCCCTCCAGTTCATTCTCAAGTTACCCCCAGTCGCATTCCTAGCACCGGCCAGGCGCACGCCCCAAGTTGTTCCGGGTACGGTAATGGGGTCGAGCCAATGTAGTAAACAGCTCCTCTAGCTACGGGGACAGTCCACTCCGGAAATGGTTTAAATTAACTTGTTACATGCATGCATTTTCTTGAAGTAGCTAGCCAATATTTTCAGTATAAGTAGTTTGAAATAACAAAAAAGACAGGTTTATATATACATATATATATTATAAAACCTTTATTGTATGCATAACATTTTTAATACATTCACGCTTTGAAAATAATTTCAGTAGGCAGGTAGTTTGAAATTAAAAAAACACTTTATTGTACACACCATTCTTGAGGCTCGTTATTTGTGCTTGATTATTTATTTTCGTAGAATCCACGAGTCAAATTCAGCACTATGTCCTAACCACCTTACAAAAACTTTGTCACCCTTGTGTTTTATGATCTTTTCTATTAAATAGTCTTTTGGAAATTTGGTAGACATAATTTCAGGTCCGTAAAAGCAGCCATCAACTACGTTCCCCAACATGTCTTTGAGAAAGTAACTTCTTAGTCGATAGTGCCGAATTTTGTAAATTTTGTAGAGTTCGTTTGACCACTGGGGATGGAACCCCCTTGTGAAAACGTCCTTTTAGCACGAAATAAGAACAACATTACCGATATGAGCCTTGATCTTAGCTGGATCAATGACTTTTTCAAAATTATACACAGTCTTCATTAGATAATTATCCTTCACATCTGCAGGCGTCATTTTGATTGTCGAGTGAACTGTAGAATTTTATTGTAGAAGTAGCTTAGGTAATATTTCTACCCACTTATAATTTCTGTTCTTTAAAGTCCTGTTGAATCTTTCAATTATGCTAGCCTTAATTCCGGTATGTGTACTATAACAATTTAAACAGTGTTTCTTCATTAAAGCCTTAAATACTGAATTGACGAATTCCGCACCCCTATCACTGTGCACATTGCGTACTTTTGCTCTAGTATCATGCAAAATTTTGGACATAGCAGCGGCCATGCATTTTGCAGTTTTAGATTTCAAAAGAATAGCCCAAGCGAATATCGAGTAACAATTAATAGCAGTAAGCATATATTTAAAATCCCTGATAAATCTCTAGTATGATTGTGTCAACCAGATCGGTCTGAATCGAATCATTTTTCCCAAATACAAGTACTCTTCGTCGGGGATAATTATGTCTTGCGGGCTTGTGTAGCTCTTGGGCGATACCAATTCGAGTATCCATTTTCAACTATGTAGCCACTCTCAAACAACTCCTCGCATATGTTGGTAATTTCGTTCTTGTGATAGAGATTACCAGCTTGTTCCGATGCTATAAGTAGTTTAAGTCTGTCAACTAATTCATTTATGTTGTCATAATATAAGTACTCAAATCTCGAATTATTATCAATTTTATTATGAAAAAAGCCAGAGCCGTCGGCTATCGTATAGTCCGGAAACAACTGAGAAATAATTTCAAATTTTGAGTGTGTGGGATCTTTAAATGTCCCACTGTGCGGGTTATTGTTTTTCAAGTGTGCACTCGTTAGTTTTAATGAGCGTTTATGTTGTCTAAGCGCAGCCTGGCTGTAATGATTCGAAGTAGACTTGAATAATAACTCAAATAGACCAGAGGCTGGTGTAATAACAGCACTGCCAAGTTGTAATTTATCATTAGGCAGAAAATAAATCCGTTTGCCCCCTAAATACCATTTTTTGCTTTTTTTGTATATGCCATAAACCCCGTCAGCAAGGTCAGACTTGTACGAATTTAAATATTGTTCAGCACTTTTCTTGCTTGTAGATTATTCTTTAAGACGTTTCCACTCAGTGAGGGGTAATTCATCTTCGTCCTGTGTTAGCTTCCTCTTGCGAGGCGCTGGTTTGATGCTTATTTCTTTCTTAACAGCAGATATAGGCTGTTTGAGAACGTCGAGTTTGTTTAGTATGGGCTGAAAAGTTTCTTCCAGTATGCTGTCTCTTTCAATTCTCAAGTGTTTTGCTAGTAAATATTTAGTGCGAATGCTCTCTATTACACGTTGTAATCTTCAGTGACGGCTGACATTGTACTTTGTTGTAAAGTTTGATATTGTCAGTTTATATATATTATGTTTTCCGAATAGGCATCAATGCAATATCAGTCGTATCAACCTTGCTACCACTTTCTACTTTTTTACTCAATTCATCAATTTCATCACGGATCTGTTTACAATGAATATCTAGAGAGTCGCGAATATGTAAACAATGTTTCCAAGCTTGCTCGTTGTATGTGGCTTAAGATAGTGCTGCTATAACTCTATATGTAATGCGTTGTTCTAAACCTGCTAATTTTGTATCTAGAATTTTCGCGATTGTGTTGACAGTTTTGCACTGAGCTCCGTGCCCGAATTTCGTAATTGGAAAATTGTGATTTATGATTGAAGGAACAACAGCAAGTACGCACTATACAAAAAAGAAATACGTTTTTATAAATTTTTCTTAGCCGGAGCTGACGTCGGTTTACGCACCACAGAAGGCTCCGTTTTGTTCCACTGAGGTTTTATGGTTTCTTGGAATTTTCCAACTAGTCGTTTTTCCAGTGCTTCAAGTTTTTGTCGATTAAATTTACCGTGTTTGCAGGCGCAACATTTAGCTTATTAGTAGGTGCGGTGAGAGAAACTGAAATGCGATCTAGTTTGCCAGCTAGATTTTTTGAATTCGCATCCAGTTTTGAATTTTGAGTTGCAAGGGAAACTAAAACAGGACCAAACTAAACACATTTAGTTTTGCTGATTGAGTTTCAAGGGAAGCTGAAACGCGTTCTAACATAGTCGTTAAAATTTTTAGCGTATCTAAATTTTCTGTCTGGACATATGTCTTATTAGCAGCGTCGCCATCTTGTTTCGGTCAGTCTAGATTTTTCAGTCGTTTTCCTCCTAAACTACAATTGCCGTCATCTGTTTGTGCGACGCAGTTTTCACTAGCCCGCTTCAAACCACCGTGGCCAAATTTGGAAATAGTGAAGCTCATTTTTTACTGGTGTATAGTTTTAAACTGATCAAACCCTAGGCGAAACTGTCTTTTTTGTAGTGGGAATTCTTTTGCGATTACTATAAATCCATGCGTCTCACTCCAACATTGTCCGCACATTTCTTTGAAACGGTCAAAAGTCGTGTCTGTGTTTATATGGTCCGAATACACGTGTCTCTAATTCACGTCATCTATTCTGAATAAAACAATCAAATTCGCGTTGTCACCTAGTAACAGCTTTGGAATCCTAGAATAAGTTTGACATAAGCAAAACAAATCGGCCTTTACACGACGTCCCATAGAAAAGTACTTCTGAATAATCATTTGTTTTTCACATGCTATATCGTCAAATATATAAACATAATTTGGCTTTAACTATGTTTTCATTGTCACTGTATGTATGGTAGCCAATTCCGTCTACAGCTCTTAAAATTTGTCCGAGACGTTGGTACTTCGGCTGAAGTAATGATTTTGAATACAGATAAACTTTTTCAAATCTTACACCGTTTGGTTCCTCAAGTAAATGTATACTTACTTTAAAAGGAGTAAAGAAATTAATATGTAATCTAAAATATTATGGTGTAAAAATTAAACTAAATAAATAATATAAGTTTTACTTATCATTATTGATAATGAAAAATTCGTCAGGTAAACAATTCAGCTTCATGCTTCGTCATCTATCCTCATCCTGGTGATAGTTGTGGTTGTGGGTGCATTCGGACCCTGTGTAATGAAGAATTGTGATAATTACACATACAGTAAATCACTGTGGTTGTGTACATTGTGTGGCAAACATCAAAATATACACATTACTGTGATTCAGTAGAGGGGTAGTAATTTTTTGTACATTGGTTACCATTATGTACTGCCTGCAGCATTGTTCCAATATGACACAACACTTTCTCCATCCCCCGATGGTTCCAGTGCACTATATCTGGCTTTCTGTTCCTGTACGACCTCTAGGATTTAAAAGTCCTGACTGCGTACTGTGTTCCCAAATTATTAAATTTAAGTTTCATATCGAGAAACATTTCCAAGTCAAAATAATAACATAGTAAGAGATTATCACAAATACAAATGTTCTATGTCACATAATATTTTTTTTTAGTTGAGGAGAAAACTGTTATTTGTGTAGCCTATAAATTTCAGAAAAATATGTACCATGTACAATGTGTACACATCAATAATATTTTGGAGATCGAAATCTATCTGAGGTTAAGAAAAAAATTGTTACCTCACAACATTGCACTTTAGTACACTTGTTACTACGTCAGTTCATTCACAATAATCACCATCATCTGAAAGCCAGCATTGCAATATTAAATCGGGGTTTCTATCCTACGCGAAATATGTTTGGGAATAATTAGTGGGGTTCATGCACTTTATTTCTTTATCGTAAATACACTTGTGCAACATAAGAATCTGAACGTCATTTAATTGAAACATTTTAGTGGCCAGGAAGCAGTTTTTATATATTACATATTTTCAATGTCACATTTTATAGGCCTTTCCTGAACTTACAGTTACATTACTAGTAAAATACAAAAAATACCTAAACACATTAAATAAACATGTATAGAAGTTGCTTTTTTACATAACTTTCTGCATGTAGCGTATTGTAATGAAATACATAACAGTATTTAAAGGTGTGACTGAAAATAAATACGACCTACTAGTTGCTTAATCTGGATTACAAGTGTATGGGCTGTCTACATACTTTGTTCACACCTCAAGCTGCCACAGTCGTGTTGCTCTGTACTACTGCAGGTCAGTTTGTGCAAGACTACGCAGTTGCATTTTAAATCCAACAATAATTTCACTGTCTTTAAAATTTAGTGGGTTCTTTAATTTGATATAATTATTTTCAAAAATACTTTTATATAAATACTTACTTGGTAAAGCCACTGATTGTGATAGTAAAATATTCAAGTAACTAATGTAAATATCAGCTGGATGAAGTATGGTGCTTCACACCTACTTCGTTAATATTAACTCTTTTTACCAACTAAGTTACAGTAGGTACAGGTTATCCGAGAGCTTGTAAGAGATAACAGCTGTATCACTGTTCTGATGGGGAACGAGGGAGGAAACCAGTAGGGTTGTTAACAGAATGTACATAGTAAGTGAAAATACTAGCTATTCGGCAGCATCAATAATTGATGATCCCGTATTTCAGTCATACGTGATACTATCACTGTCGCTATCTACACCTCCTTAGCATTATTATAATGGGATCGATGTTAATGTCAAAAGAACATATACAAATCATAATACTTATTTTCAAGTTTCTTGGCATGTTCACAGCATGAGCCATGTGCTATTACACTGACAAACACTTTTTGAATTCCATCTTTCATACAGTTGGCAGTTGGTGATTTATTATGGGGTATTGATCCCTACCACCTTAGATTTATCTCTTTCTTCTCGATAACTTCTGTTCCAGCCGAGGTATCAAGATTTTTGTCACGACAAGACATACACACAAACTTAATCGATTTTCTGTAATTGCTGGAACCGTAATATATTCATTATTTTGTAACGGGAAACAGCTGACGTGATAAGGTGTATTGCCTAAGAAGACTACATTGTTGACAGGAATATTAGGTACAGTACGAGTTTTTCCCTAAACCCTTAATCTTCCGCGCTGTGCTACGAGAAACACCAGTAGCTGCAGCTGCCTGCAATTGAGCTTTTTCATTTGGAATGCACAATTCCAGACCTTCGGCCTCGTTCTCCATGAATATCAGTACATTACGTATTACTTCCTGTGTATGAAAGTGTTATTTTTTTCCTTTTCATTTACATAAAGCCAGCTTGTGAAAAACTAGAAACAAATTGTGTGCATCTAAATTCACAATATTCTGATACACAATCACGATGCTCAGTGTTGCTTTAGTAATCTATATATATATAAATGAAAGCTGACTGATTGACTGACTGACTGACATATCAAACTGCAGCCCAAACCGCTGAACCTAGAATCGTGAAATTTTTTGTGGGGGTTCCCCTCAGGTCGTAGGCGAGCACTAAGAAGGGATTTTTTTGAAACTCGACCTCTAAAGGGGTGAAAAGGGGCGAAATGTGTTTCCGAAGAAACGTCGATAGAGCTCGAACCCGACGGCCTATCATCGTGATTTTTACTTTAATAGGAAACTCGTAAAAATGCATATTGGCCATTTTAAGGATTTTTCGAAGTTCAACATTTAAGGGGCTGAAAAGACCTTAAATGTGTTTCCAATCAACTATCG
>PNEQ01089426.1:0-25784 GCA_003012365.1 Medauroidea extradentata | reverse complement strand
CTATCTAGGCCCTCTTTCTCTACAGCTCGTACTTTTCTTGTTACCTTATAACTTCTACACATAGCTGCAAAATGGTTCAGTTTCCCACATGCATGACACTCTTTGCCATAAGCTGGGCATTTGTTTCTTGCATGAGAGTAATTACACTGTTTGCACTTACTGATATTGTCCTTTTCATATTGCATCTTTCGTCCTGTATTGTTTTTCTTTGCGAACACTGCATTTACTGATACAGGTACACTTGATTCAGGTCCAAGCGGCTTCTTGACATCACCAATTGTGTACTTGTTTCAGCCAACCTTCCAAGTTCACAAGCTTTTTCTAACGTCAGATCTTGTGTTCGTAGCATTTCTTGTTGTAACACAGAGTCCCTAACACCCATAAAAATACAATCCCTTACGATATCGTCTGCCTGCGGGCCGAAATCACAACTCTGCACTAACTTTTTCAAGTCTGTCACAAACTGTTGAAATGGTTCTCGCTCGTTTTGCTTCCTTGAGTAGAGTAAAAATTGTTCGTATGGCACGTATTTTCTAGGTCGGCAGTATGTTTCAAAAGCCGCTCGCACTTTGTCATAGTCGGTCCTTTCTGCATCTGAGAGTTTAAATGTATTAAACACTTCCACTGCCTCTTCTCCGACTAGGTTAAGTAGAATCGCTGCTTTCACTTCTGAAGGTTTTGTTGATTTACCTGATGCTACCATGTAGATGTCGAAGTTTTGTTTAAATCGTCTCCATTTCTCACTGACATTTCCAGTCAGGTCCAGGATGTTCGGTTTGTTTGTGTCTGCCATTTTTCATGAGCATAAACGTGTTTTTCTGCAAGGAAACTTTTTCTCACTAGTTACAAAACTTAATTGGAAACGTTAGTTCCCAACGACTGCGCCATGTTTTGTTTGTTTCTCATCATCTTTTATTACCTTCTACATTCATACTTAGCTACAAACATGCTACTAGTATACATGCATAATGTCCACTGCCGCCTGCAGTCCTGCCAACTTCTTGTTATGTCCTTTACATTTCCTTACATAATCCCAGCTATACACATTAACAGGTACATAATTATATTCATATATTAGTATCTATCAAAATTAATTAATATTTTAATATACAATATTTTGATTTACCAGAAAAAAGAAAGCAGAAATCTAGTCACTAGCTAAATCTTGGACATTGTGCTTCTTTAGGTTGTTTTTGGCATTATTCGCAGGTTAAATGTGCCGTAGTAAGTTGTAATATTTTTGGTAAATGTATTGGTCTGTTAAAATAAATTTAAATTTGACTAAAAGTCTGTTATTTTAACCCCAAAGGTGACTAGATACTGATGTAACAAGGAAAATGGTAAATGGGCTGAAGGTCACCCAAAATTTGTAAAAATTATAACAACTTCCCTTTTTCGAGAACAATAAAAAAATGAGTGAATGCATAGACTTACGTTTTATGAACAGTGAAGTATTTGAGACAGTTACACAGACATTTACACAAGGCTGGGAACTGGAAGAGGAATGGGCCATGGCCTTTAAGGTATATTTTCAACATTCACATGGAGTGATTGTGAGAAACCATGGAAAACTGAAAGCAGGATGCTTGAAGCTGGGAATCAAACCTGGGTTCTCCTCAATGTGAGCTCTATGTGTTAGAGACACCACATTGCTCAGTCTGGAAACCACGAAGATGTATAGTAGCAGTAAGCTGTAAAGTGACTTCTGTACTGTATGTGATTTCTCATCTCCAGTGCCACTTTTGTAGATGATTATAACATCCTGTTTGCAATACAGGAAGTTTTGGTAATTTTACATTTATGTAGCATTATTTTAAGAAAGTATATGTTTATTATTACTACTGTGTGATAAAGATGATATTATTTGTTTACCATGTGAAAAACTTCATAAAAATCAAGAAATTTTTGAAAGTTATTAAAGAACTAAAGCATTGCCAATGACAAATTGTAAATTCACGAGATGTTTGAACCTACTACTGGTCCAAATGTCACAATAATCCCGAAAGCTTTAGTACAAGCAGTATCTGGTATTGATCTCTACTGTACTTCATAAAATTCTGAAAGTTGAATATTAGCATTCCTTGGACCTAAAAATGTATCTGAATTGAAATACATAAGGGTGATTTTTCTCAAGAAAAAAACTACATACTTTTATTTAAAACACTTTTTCTATTTTTATTGAAATTTACATAATGTTAAGTATAGTTGTATAGTTACAAATTAGTATGTGTTACATAAGCATATAACTGAATATTTTTCATTTTTTTACGTGGCAATTTTATACATTTAGTAACAACGCTTAAAATTTATAACTGTTCATTATGTTACACCACAAAGATATTATCTAAATAAACTACATGAAATAGCTGCATTAACACAAGTACATAACTAATATTATATGAGTGAGAAGCATCCTAGGGCAAACTTAGCACACATTTATTTAATGAGTTAATAAATGACTTGCCCTCTAAAATAATTATGCTAACACTGAATGACATGTAAAAAATGAAATAATGTAACTAGGAACATATTAACCATTTTAAAAATAACAAATAAATAGAATACATTAGTCATATTCATCAGCAATGTTTAATAAACTTACGCAAAAAACTAAACTTGAATATGCTAGGAACTAAGTTTAATTACTTTTATACAGCCTAGTTTTGTGTACAATATTATCATGCAAATATTTCTGTGCATTTTTAAATTTTTTTACCTATCAACTGGAAAATAAAAACCTAATTTGGTACCAACTAGTTTCCATTATTATTGACTAAACATGAACCACAAGAAGTACCCCATGAGAGTAAAATGTTTTATATTATACATGTTTCACTCTAAGCTTCTTATAGTTCTTGTGTAACTGAAGACATTGTAGTATAATGGAACCTTCGTTAAATAAGTAATATTTTTGCTACACAAAGCTGACAGTTTGTTTTCATCAAACACAAAAACCGCAAATAAATTAGTTCTAATTGTTATTGATAAAAGGATGGAAAAAACTATTACAGTGATAGACATGTCACTGGTTTGCTCAGTAAATAAAAAGTCTCACTGTAAAAAACTATTTATCGCAACAGCAATCCTACGACTGTACCATACAGCTTCAATGGCTTCCAAGATGCAAGACACATGTAAGTATGTAACTACCTATCAAACTCGAATACAATTTTTTTTTTTCAGAACTGTCAGTTAACCTAATTTTTTTTTTCTGAAAAAATTATGTTGCAAGTCCTCCCCCCCTCCTTTTCCCAGATTCACTGCTGTAGAGAAAAATAAAACTTTGATGGTTTAAACACAACTATTGTCTGCTCATTTTTAGAAACTATAAAATAATATTTCATACAGTTCTCACAACTACCAGTTACAAATTATAAATATGTATTATTGTTTTCATTGTTTCATTTATAATACGCATTGTGAACAAGTTATCGTTGCTACCAAATTTAAAATTTATTTTAATAAATATTAATTTGACGACTTGCATGGACATACAATGTGTATGCTTTAAGCCATTGACTTAATAGATCATATTATAGTATTTAACCTTCGTAGCCTATAAAATGCAAAACAAGTCTTTGTTATCCCTGTTGTACCTCAAGTCAACAGACAAACTTTGGCACATGAAACATTATGAAAAATGAAGGAGAAAAAATTTACAACATACTTCACAAAAATGGAATATGAAAGGAACAATAAGCTCTTGAATATTGGAATTTTAAAGAATTTTCTGGAAAAAAAATTTGAAACCAAGTGAGATAAAAGGAAGAAACCAAGAACATTGTTTTATGTTATCAGGATCTGTCATTCCACAGCAAATATTCGTTCAAGACTTCCACCATTATGAAAATCACATGGGTGACCACCCTTGTATGTTGTAAAACTCTGACGTCTGAATATTAAGGTATTTGAAGACTAACAATTCACTACCATGCCACGCATTACAAAAAAGGTCCTCGTGTTGCACGTACGTAGAACGTTACAGTTAAAAATGAACATCAAGTTCTTATGCTAGGTGCGGCAGTACAATGAATTCTGCCATGCCACTATTACATCAAAAAATTGACACAAAATTGACCCCAATATGGCAAACAATCAGGACAGCATTTTGGATATGGTTGTGTTTGAACTGAATTTGTACAGACTTGTTATCCTGAGGCCAATGCCAGAATGCACTGGACTGCCATACCTAGCATAAGCACTTGTTCATTTTTAACTGAAACTGTGTGTCCTACGCACTTGCAACAAGAGAACCTATTTTGCAACGCATGGAATGTTCATCAGTTATTAGTCTTCAAATACCTTAATATCCAGACAGCGCCAAAGGTTTACGACATACAAGGGTGGTCACCCCTGTGAGTTTTATAATGGCGGAAGTCTTGAACAAGCATTTGCTGTGGAATGACAGATCCCGATAACAAAAAACAATGTTCTGGATTTTGTTCCTTTATCTTACTTGGTTTCCAATTATTCCAGAAAACACTGTTTTAATTTTCAAGGGCTTATTGTTCCCTTTATATTCCATTTTTATGACATGCCTTCTACACGTTTTCTACTTCATTTTTCATAATGTTTCACATGCCAAAGTTAGTCTGTTGAATTTAGATGCACCCTGAATAAGTGACTTTCGCTGAACTAAAAACAGATTAAAGTAAAACCAATTTCAGACCTTGTATGTTACAAGATTTCTAGTAAACCATTATATATTTCAAAATTTTACTATTGGTAAAAGACAAAATGTGAGACACTTTTGCAACTATAAAAATTATATTTCTAAACCCATTAAAACATTGTAACGGACCTTCAATGCATTTTGTTCCAAATGTATGTGTATTTGTCTTGAGGAGGTGCTTAAAAACTACAGTACTCAGAGGTTTTATTTCAATTCTATTGGAGGGGTGCAAAGAACAGTCTTGAAAGTAAATGACAATAGGACATAGCAACTAATACAAAAAACTTTTATTATGTACTTTTAAATTGTATATGGAAGAACATGTTCATTTATAAGGAAATATAAATAACCTAAGCACCATATTAATTTTTTTAATAGTCAGCAGCCAACAAGCAGAGCAAGCAAAAATTCCAACTCTGGGGTACAGCATTTTTACGTGTAAAACCTCACTCTGATAGTGTAGCACAACACCTCCTGACCTCCTATACTGCCTATAAGCTTGGCAGTGTGCGTGCCAGTCAGGAAGGACTTAAAGTTGCTAGGAATGGTAAACTGCATTTTCTGGAGCGTGTAATCACCCTGGAATAAAATAAACACACACATTAGAGTATTATATTTAATTATGACTGCATATTCATACATCTCATACAAAACACTTGACAGAAGTGGTGGCTACAAAACATAATTTCATAGGACACAAAGTAATGATTGGTGTAGTGCATAAGTGAAACAATGATTCCCTCACTACAAACAGCAGCAGCCAGGGGTCTTCCTATGAGCTGCAAAAGGGCTATAGGTACTTGAATAGTTTTTGAACTCGGACATTTAATATACAACTGGCATAAATTCTAATATTTTTTAAGATATATTTTAAGTGAATAACCTTACAATGTTTCCTTTATCAAACCCTCAGTTCATAGGTCCCTGGTCAAGAAAGCAATTGGCAAGATAAATGCAACTACTGTTTCTAGAACTTTACACTGCAATATGTATTGATACATGACACTTTTAGAAAGTTTAATTTTATAAGCGTACAATTTGAAATTTTTTAGTGCATACATAACTATTGCAGCAAAATTTTGAAACATAGGTACAACACAAAACTGTTTTAGAATTAAGTTACATAAAATTAAGTGTTACGTTATTTTACTTTATTTCAAGCAAAAGAAACTTATGGTCCTCAGGGAAATAATTATTCACACATGCGTTTTTTTCAAACAAAAATCACTTCTTTTTTAAATATCATAACTATCTAATAGTATAGTTCTGACAGTAAAAAACAAAACAAATTCCTTGAAAAAAAAAATTTATTTTCTCTTTCGAGCACGATAAGTTTGCGACACAGGATGCAAATTTTCATTTTATATTAGCATATAATTTATACCCGTATAACTGTCAAACTGTGGCGGCTCTTGCCAATGAGCACAGGCAAGGTCGCGTCTAAAAGGGGGGAGTGGCAAATAGGACATTTGCCCCAGGCCTCACATTCAAGGGGACCTGATTTTCTGGATAAAAAATATAAATTATCTATAATTTGAAATGGCCTTTCTTTTAAGTTCCCATTAAACTGTTATGGTAGCTGTGTAATTTGTTTTAAGGTCGCAGGTCCCTATTTGTGCTATTTTAGTAAGTCTTTTTTTTTTTTTTTTGAAAAGGAACAAATATCACAAAACCATTAAATAGAAATGTTTGAAATTGTTTTTACTATGTAGCCAATTTTTTTCAAAACAAAAGTTTTTGTAATGTTTGTTAATTATCGACTTCATGAAAATTTAATTACGTCAATTAGGCAAAATTATAGAAACTCATGTTTTGAAGAAAGTTAGACTACACAGTTCAAACAATTTTCAACATTTCTATGTAACAGTTCTGCGATATCTGCTCCGTTTCATTATTTGAAAAAGGGCATGAATGACAAGGTCAGTTATATCCAGGATTACTGAGACCAGAGCTGTAACAACACAGCCAACATGTCAGGAAAGTATGATAGCTTACAAGCACACCTCTACTGCTTCACTCATTAATCCCAGTTTCGAGAGTGCTAAGTTAATGAGGTGAGTTTTGTTATGCTTAGGTCAAGGATGTTATTATTTGAACCTTTACATAACGCTGAGAAGATAAATTTTAGTATTCCTGAAATAATTGAATTGAGAACCCTGTTTGGTTTCAACATGAATGAAAAACTTTTAATGTAAGCTTAAGGAACAATCAAATGAGCAAATTCAGAATATGAAAATTGTTGGATTGACTGTGGCCTACATACACGTTAAAAGGTAAACTGCGATGCTTGTGCTGTAGTGCAAGATAAATAGAATTCATGCTATAATAGCAAATTTCACACTTTCCTTCTCGGAATTTAAAAGATCAAAATATTAACTAATCCAATATTGCGTGCTAATCAGTTGGTCCAAGTCTGAACTGAGCATCAAAATGCTTTTCCCAACGCCGTGGGCACGGAAGGCTGTACCCTCTACGCTACAAAATTTCCCCTTGCTGGGGACACAGGAGAAAGCTCAGAAATGTCCGAATCCAGTGGTATTTTGGCACATTAAGCCTACACCAGTACTGTACATGTAGTACAATGAAAGGCTGATAGACAGAGGGTGCATACCCACGACTGTGTTGCTGCTTGCTTCCAGTATAAAGTACAGTTATTTTTTTTAAATTCAAAACAATGTGCTTAGTCACATATGCACAAGGCTGGAAGAATTGGTGTGAACTATTAAAATAATAATTTTTATGCATACAGATATTTGTTGGTGTTGACGAACTTGTATGTTCGCAGTGCCGTTTTGTATTCATTAAAAGCACAAGATGAACATCATGAAAAATATTTCAAAGAAGTAACGATGCATGTATCAAGACTGCCTTGAAATAAAGAATCTTAGCCCTCCGAGACCAAAACTGGATTAATCTAATTAGTGAAGGTGCAATTTGTACCTTTTTGATACAGTATTCAGTGAATAACTGAATTACCTGAGCACTGACATTCTGAAATAATAATGTTAAAATTAATACTTATTTAGTACCACGAGTTAAAAATTCTTTGGGATGGCACATGCCCCAGTGCCGAGGGCCATTTTATGAGAATGTGAGGGCTGCAGTAGCATAAATTCCCCCCCCCCCCACAATTTTAGGTGCAGTGATAATGCGCACCTCAAGATAAATGTCAAACTTTAATAGTACTATCCTTCGCATATTACTGGTACATGTGGTTTATCACTAAGGCACATGTTTATTTGCCTAAAACCCCTTTCTAATGCATATGTATAAATAAATTTTGGTTTAGTAACACTTACATAAAATATTAAGACAATTTTTACAATTTAAAACATGCACTTATTTTAACTTAGTATAGCACTAATAATTGTAATGTTTCTTACAAGATGTTAAAGTTTGTATGAAAGTTATAATGTTGTGAACTTACCTTTGGAATTGGACACTGACATGGCAGTGTCAAGTTACGAGAATTCATTTCTTTTAAGCAAGATTCTTTATTTTGATTAAGTTTGTCACATATGTTATTATAATGACAAGATCCAATACCATTATCACAAGGTACTCTAATAAAGCCTTGGAGCTTCAGTTCCACGTCTAACTGTAAAAAAAATTTAACAAAAATTTCCAATTTATGAAAATTACTATGATAATACTAAATTAAATTGCTATCATAATACTGAATTTCTGCTAGTAAAAAAATGGAAATAAGTTCCTAGTGGTATCATACCAACTAGATTATGAGAAATATCTTGAAACATCAACATTCATTCCATTCCTAATTTATCTATTACAGACTACTAACAGCTTGGAATGAAAAAGAAATTTGGTCCCTTGATGAATGCTCATTTACCCACACATCACTTCTATTACTTGCTAGTTATCTAAATTGTCTAGTGAACGAAGTGTGACAAGTTTAGAAAGACAGTCATTTTTATTCAATTAAACAGACAGATCTCATAACTAAAAAGTTATGAAATAATATAACAAAATATTAGTCCAAAAGTGCAACGAAATTCTAAAATATTTCAACATAAAAGAGGTGTTTATTCACAAAATAATATACGTGTGTGACATTTTGTATCAGTTACCTGGCTTCCATTGTGGTCGTGATAATGTACACATTATAACTTAGAAAAATACTTCAAGCCTTAAATAAGAAACGGTAAGAAATGTTTTCATCTAATTTATTTATTTCACATAATATCAAAATAACTAAGATACGTTACAAATCTTTTGGCAAACAACTCTTCTTTCAAACAGTAAAAATTCTCACGTTATTGATTCCTTCCTTTGAGATTAAAATTGAAAGGTATATAAAAATACTTTGACTAGGTGACAAATTAAAGTACGTGTGCTTATAAACACAAGGAACTCAAGTTTCCTAGACGACTGAAATACTGCAGCTCGACAGCTGCCTAACACGTAGTATCAGCCATCACCTCAGCCCTCGTAATAGATGAAGGGGCACAGATACTGTGTTTATTCTGCAAGTCCCAATGGTGAAAACCAGACATTTGGTATTACACTTAGCCTGCTCTCACATGAACAACATACTGGACAAGCAGTTGGCTTGCAGCACTTTTTTTTTGTCTTTTTCATTCCGCTGGCTGGGTATATAGGCAAAGTGAATCATGCAGATATCTGTAATTGACTAATCATCTTGCAGATTATAAAACTGACTAACCTTCAAGTAACTCGGCTACAGAATTTGTTGTACCAAATGAAATCACAATAAGGCCACGTGTTAGTGCCGGCAGGGTGCATCCTTTCACACAGCCAGTATAACTGGATCTATTTGATAGTTAGGCCTCAGATAGCATAGAAGGAAGATGTCATTTTCAGAAAAAATGTTTTATTTACATTTGCTGACATGACTGCAGTAAATGTCACGGTGCTTCTTACCAATGACAATACTAGTTGCATGAAACGACAGTAACTGAAAACATACAAAATTAATTTTATTGATTTAAACATATTTAAAATTATTTTCGAATGAGTGCAGCAACAATGTTCACAGTCTTGTGGTTCCTATATAAATTGGGAACTAAGTGAACAAATTTTAGCCAGTGCATCAATGTCTACAGAACTTGTGAAAATATGAATTCAAAATAGAGCAGCAGCAGATTGCAGAAGCATAGGAAATACGATACACCAGAGAAAACCTGGTCCAAACTGCAACATTTGCTATATTTTTCCGAAGCGCGTCATTTGCCCTAAAGTAATTTGCCGTAAAATTTCAATACGGTCCTACAGTCACTTGCCCTAAAAGGCATTTATCCTAAAAGTCACTTGGCCTAAACGTCACTTCACCTAAAAGTAATTTGGATTAAATTTTACATGGACCAAACGTCCCTTGGCCTAAACGTCACTTGGCCTAAATGTCACTTGGCCTAAATGTCACTTGGCCTAAATGTCACTTGGCCTAAATGTCACTTGGCCTAAATGTCACATGGCCTAAACGTCACTTGCCCTAAAAGTCACTTGACCAAAAAGCCACTTGGCCTAAACGTCACTTGCCCTAAACATCACTTGCCCTAAACATCACTTGCCCTAAACGTCACTTGCCCTACACGTCACTTGCCCTAAACGTCACTTGCCCTAAACGTCACTTGGCCTAACAGGCATTCAGCCTAAAACTATTTTAGGTCATATGACTTTAGGTCAAATGGAGTGTACCCCATTTTTCATGCACCGAAATTTGAGCGACCCCACAAGAATCATTATGGCAGAAAATGGTTTGCCTTATCATGACACCAACGTGGTCTCTTGGTATTCAAGAAAAGCTACTGTAAATCCTCAATTATGTTGGAGTTAGGTTCCTGGAAACAACATAAATAGAATTGATGCAAACCTAGTTGGACAAGACTACTCCATAGTCTACAGCCAAACACATCACCTGGTATTGCATACACACAGGTACGTGCGGTACTGACAGAAGAACAGTGAACTGACAGCGTGAGAAACAAATCCAACTATGATCTACACTTCCTTTGTAACCACAGCAACTTTCATCACATTTAATTGAGACATTTAATACTGACAGAAACATTACTGATATTTGTCATTTAGGCCAGGCTTCACTCACGAGGTACTTACATGCTAAATTCGGATGAAGCTCTCGCCATTTTTTACTGTAATCAGTCAACCAAACATTCTGCAATACATTTTAAACGGATATAACTGTCTAAACAGTTCAAATCATTTTCCATTACAGTCGGCCCACTATATCCATGGTATTCTGTTCTAGGAATTCCATGTACATACGAAAACGGTATATTTTCAAGACATTTTAATATAACCTACAAAATTTTTAAAATGTTTTTTCCTATCTGAAATATTATCATTATTGTGCAAGTACAGGTCATCAATACTGTAGAGACAATTGTTTCCGTTGAAAATATTTTCAATATTTCGTCAATTTTGATGAGGTGATTTCGTTGGATTTTTCGTCACTTTTCATGTCATTTCGTCATAAATTTCGTCAATTTTGTAAACTTCGGACAAATATTTCGGAGATACCTAATGAATATGTGTGCAAAGTATTGTACTTTTAGTTAAACATTTAAATAAAATAACTTTCTTTACACAAATATGTTAACTGAGTGGTTGAAAATCAACCCATTTGATGGCTAGATTAGGCACATAAAACACACCAATACATACGAATGGATTGCGGGATACAATTTTATAAACATTAGTCACAAGAATAAGCTATTATTGGTATTATTTTTCTTAAGTAAAATCAGACAGTTTTTCAAAAAACAATGTAGAATTTTCAGTGCTTAATAATAGGTTATGTTGGACTTATGTATTCCATTACGCCTAACAATTTATTTAAACTGTGAGATAAATTTATTTACATCATAATTTATGGCACTGCGTTGGTATTAACTACTTGGAAGTTAAAAAAAAAACCACCACAAAATATGAAACAACCTCCATTTTCATGTCTCATTCGATACTCTCGAAACTTGCAGTCGCAATTGAAAAATCTAATTTCTCGATTTGTATAATCTATGTCTCGAATCAGTCGTAATTTAGTACGGAACACGTAAAAAATACCCCAATTTTTTCATAACTATGCAAATAATTAATCAATTTCGCGATTTCGAACAGAAGTGACAAATTTCGCAATTTCGCGCATCGCGAAAAACATGTGTCTCTAAAGAAAGTACACGATAAAATTTAAATATTGCAAAAATTTCAGGTAATGTGTGCAGTGCATGTTTCATAAAGCGGCAACGGCAATGCGGGTTAGTAGTGATGTTGCAACAGCGCATGGCGGGCCAGGTGGTTGACCACTGCTGAGTCCTGATGCACCGCCCTATGTATATCTCTCTCCCCCTATACTATCAAGAATGTACACTGCGTAGTGTGGGAGTGCCCCTGCAGATGTTTATTGATAGAATGACTTTTGATAACACTTTATTTCTCATATCAATTAAAGTACCGTTAAGGACTGTAGGCTACTGTCAGATAACTAGCCCGCAGCATCATACTGCAGTTTCCGTACAGATTACTTTATCTTCGACAGTCAAACAAATAAAACAACAGTAGAATAAGAACGCCAACAGCAATATGAGCTCACACCCATATATGTTAACAACGAATGCATGATGAATTTAAACAGACTAATATAATGCTACAAATACTGTTAACATTAATACATACCAGCCCTATTTTATAAGAATTACTATTCGTTACAAGTTGTTGCAACCGAAAGGTTTACACGACTCTTCAGTGTTGAGTCTTGAAAGCCACTGTGGGCGAATGAGATGTAAAAAGAGCAACACTGGAATGCCCGAGAAAATCAACGACAAAAGACATTGTTTTGTTTGGCACATTGCTAGTTGTTTTTAAATGACTAGCTGAGAAGTGTTAACATTTTAAACTCTTATATTTTGTATGCTAACTTAGGTTTAAATTTTATTACAAAAAAAAAAAAAACACTCATGTTAATGATTGCATTGACAATAACACTAAAGAATAATGTGCGCTGATAAAATTTTAACACATTTTCAATTGTCTGTAAACACTTCTTCTTTGTACAGCATGCATATATATTACACAAAAAAAAGTATTTACATAAACATAAAATATTTTGACTGAAATTAGAATGTTAGCAGAACCCTTTTTTTAATACAGCGCTACTGATTACATAAAAATAAACTTTTAGTGATTTTTTCTTTGCAGTTTCCAGAGGAAAAATAACACTTGAACTTATTTTCCGTGCTTCATTCCATATCGTAGGAGTAATAAACTCATTCTTTCCGTGTTTGCAGCCTACTTCTGCAGCAGACATGCCACCTTTTAGTAAATCTAGAATTTTAATTTTGACACTCAAACTAAGAACTTTGCAATCTCTCTTTGGTTTACAAGTATCACTACAGCATTTCCTTTTAGGAGTCATTACGATGCTTGCCACAGACTCGTGTATAACTGCACACAGTCCACATGCACTCCAAGTTAGTTTCCTATGTGCTCGCGGATGAGGTGGGAGGATGGTGAGCAGGTGACAAGATGGCTAAATAGAAAATAAATCAGACAATGTAATTAAATACACGTGTTCTTCATTGAAGTGGTTTGCGGGCAGGGATGCTGGAGGAATGACGACACTGAGGGAAATATCAAATAATTTTCTTTTGGAAGCATGCGGCAAGCGAGCGACAAGAAAGTGGGATCTGAGTTGAGCTGAATAATGCAGCTGCCCTCGCTGCCAGCCACATGCATATTTGACACCACATTGCTTCCTCGTTGCTCCCGCCCGCTTACCACCACTTATTGCAAGGACTTAGCACACTGCATAACAAAGTAAATACTGAGGCAGACATGAGACTAGCTGTTCTCGTATGTGTATGCGGCGGTGAGCTGTGCGCTAGTAGTTCATGCGGCTAACTTTGCGTGGCATGTGAGAAAATACAAATTCTTAAACACTTTAAATAATATTTTTTAAGTTTCTTTGCCCCAATTGTGGTTGGTGAAAACCACAGACATGAAGTCTGCGGATAACACTGGCCAACTGTACTAATTAAATTATTTTCCATTATTACAAAAATATGAACTATCATAGATTCCAGGCAGCAGACTACATTGGAAAACAGATGCTCTGTAAATATCCAGTATACAAAGACAAGAAAAACATCAGTGGTGGCCCTGGCATATATTTTAAAACAAGGAAGGTATACCTAAAATTGTGTGAAACAGATTATGAGGGCATGAAAGTATTGGTACTTATGGTGACGAAGTGGGGACAGGAGAGGTGGCACGCAGACAGGTGCAACGCTGTGGCTTGATGTTTCATGGCCATGACCACGCTACATGTACGTGTGTTCTGATAAATGAAGGATAGTGATGTACAGCAACACGCAGGTCTCATCACTCAGTACGAGTATGTAATTTACTGCGTTTGCACTAAAATTTCAATCCGGATTCAACTTGGAGTGGACTGAGGAATCTCGATTGAAATGTTAATACAAACACTAGGACTGGACTGAAGTAGGAATGGAGCGACTCAGTCCAAGTCCAGTCGGCGAGATGGACTGAGAATAGAATCCTGATTGAAACTTTTACTTTGAACACCTGTCAGACTGAACTGAACTAAGAACACATGGTCGCCATTTTTAATCGTCCTGGACTAGCAAAAATAATGGAAAGTGTAAAATAAACCAAAATAAATATTCTGATGAATGAATTCAAGCAAAATATTGTTAAAATGTTCACCTCTTGGATTTTCCACAGACAATTATGCTGAAGTTCAATGTTTTGGCAAATAGATGTCATTGCACAATATTCAGTCCGGATTCACTCCATATTTGCATGTCAATCTGGATTGAAAAATTGACTAAACACATTTTTAACTACATTTACAAAAGGTTTACTCCACGTTGAATACAGTCCAAGTTTAGTCCAGAATTTTAGTACAAATACACAAGTTGTGTTGTGTGATTGTTGTGACAATGGGAAAAGAAAATGAAGTTTCATATTCTCTTGCAAAATTAGCACAGAAGAAAAATGAAACTAATGAAAGCTAAACGTAATGTAATAAAAGTGTGAAACTCTGTTCCACAATATTCTGATAAACATTGATATTAGATAATATAGGTATAAATTGTGTACGCACTGTGAAAAATCAAGATTGTTATTACATGCCAAACTATTGCACACTGCATTCACTCAGTGCTGGCTCCTATCAATAGGTGCACGAGACCGTGTTCTACCAAATAATATTTAACAGACCACTGTAAATTAATATCACACTATTTTTTCATAATTTAAATACAAAAGTATTTCATTTATTTACTGAATATAACATCAAAAAGTTATAAATAGCTTATCATAAGGCATGGAGAATGCTTTTCCCACTGCAGTGGGCACGGTCTGTCTGCACCCTCGACCCTACATATTTCTCCCTTGCCTCAAACGCACGAAAGGACTCGAAGATGGCCGAAGTTCGGTGGTATTTGGGCACACGCAGCCTGCACTCATGTTATTCAGGTAGTACAACGAGAGCTCCAAAAATATAGGATGCATCTTACTCAACTGCGCTACTAGTCACCATTCACTTCCAGTGCCACAACCACAATATGTACTTTAAAAAGTTGCATACAGTAAAAAAGTAAAGACTGTGTATCTGTACAATTGTGCTGGTATCACAATTTTGTGGCAGACGCGATGTGAATAACAAGATAACAGTAGATTGATGTTGCGCCCGCAATGCATGCTGTGGAAACGGGACTATTTGGTATTTACAATTATTATTTCTGGGCAGGGCTTGATGGCCGAAGAGGTTGAATTAGTATACACCCCTCCCCATGAAGATCCGTGACGTAGTTGTGGCACCGCGGTTCGTGCTGTTAGGCGCTGATGGCACCATGGTTGGACTATCTAAGCCATTGTTGTGTGCAAGCCGGTGGCCATTTTCTTCCTTGTGTGTTTTCACTTCGCTTCAATTGTGATGTGTTGTACCCTGATCGGCGTAGGGTGTAGGGTACGTCTTTTGGATACATGACTGTGATTTTGATTTTTTAGTATAGTAACTTTAGTCGCTTGCAAACACGTAAGAAATATTGAGATTACTGATATGACGTTCCACTTAATTTGTGGTTGCTAGTGATAACATCCAGGACGGTTAATGGTTCGCTTACTTTTGATAGAGCATTATAGTTTGCTACTGTTCATGAGTAATGTTGTGTATGAAAGTTTAGTATGCTTGGAAGTACTCTGACATGCTGAAGCTTATGCGTCCTTTGACTACCGTATCTCCCCCGTCCGTCTGATCGCGTTGATTCAGTGTATCTACATTGTAATGGCATATTGGGAGAGTTTAATACACCAGTTTTAAATTGAACTGTGGTATTCGTTATTTTTCTTTCAGAGATGGAAAGTGCCCCTATAGCGGTAGTGTATCTATCTCCCTTGTTTGTATATTTAGACAGGAGCCTATATTATTTTGTCGACCTAGTATCGCCGGTATGTCTGGGGATTGGGAAAATCTAATCATGTTTAGGCGAGCTGGGTCACATCGTGTTGAGGTTTCTGTGACGTCATCATGTCTGTCATAAATGCTGACTGGTTAGCACATTACTTTGTACACATTGTGCACTTCTTGTCATGCTGGATACAGGCTACATGCTGCAGACAGTGTTCAGTAATGAAGCTAGCATGGCTAACAGTATCTATCCACTTATACCCATAAAACAAAAGGGTTACCCATGGAATAACTCCTTCTTGAGCTTTTGACAGGAGATTATATGGCTCAAGGTAAGAAAAGTGGGCATAAGCGGTGAAAGGGAAGCTATTGCTTTAGCAGGTGGTGACTGATTGCCAGCCTAGGAAAATTTAACTCTTCACTTTCAACTTTCTGTTCAAAATGTAGCAAAGAATTACATTTTATAATACAATGGTAGTAAGTTGAGACAGACGAACAACATTTGGATTGATGTGACTGAAAAAGGTAGTTCAAGCACAACTTGTGCTCTTTATTCATTGCATAATGATCATGAGGATTCTGTTATTCACATTCTGGGCACTTTTACAAAAGGTCGGATGCATTGCAGATGCAACAAGATTGCCCTGTACTGACCATAACTTACAAAACTGGTGTGTACTGCATTATAAGGGCAGAAGGTTAAGGTTTTTATGGCTATCCAGGCACTTAGCGTTGTGAATAAGTATTGAATACTTTTTGTGCCCTGTAGTGTTATTCCTGAAATGGTCTGAACACATCCAGAACTGGAAATTCATACTTCAAAGTAAACTCCCATTGTAATTGTAAGTTCAGGTCCCACTACTACACAGAAATGGTACTATTCCCTGCCTTCCCCAAAGCTTCAAAAACCTAAACATTTTCTGAAATTCAAGTTAACAACTGTAGCAATGCCTTTAATGACTGTGTTGAAGCTGATGGTTCTTGCAGCAGAGCCTCAACATATAAAGTCACAATAACGCATATGTTATCATAGTTGTCCTTAAGCAACTTCAACTTCTAGGCTATGTCAAAGTTTACCTCCGACAATGAAACAAAGTGAATCATCTCCTGAGGCTCACCTCTAACAGCATCCTCCAGACACACTCATTTTTCCCCTGACGAGAACCCTGTGTTGTTGAAAATTAATAAAACAAAAAGATTTTTAAAAATTGGACCACTGATGTGGGGTGCCACCAAAAATTAAGAAGGGCCATTATCTTACTGACCGTAATTATTTTTGTTGCAAATATTGCATATAGTCACGAATGGCTACTGGTAAAAACAATGTTCTTGTTTGTTTACTTTGTGTTTTCAGGGTGACCACTCATTATAACAAAAAAATTCCCTGATTTTTGCAATTACGAAAACTACATTTTGGCATTTTAATCAACACATTTTCCTCTAAAGATAAACGTTTCAAGTCCTTTCTAACACTACTGCTAGTGAACTTGACAAAACATTCAGCAGAAATAACTACGTTCTTGACATAGGGATATAATAACCTTTACAGGATGGTAATTATTTGAACAAAAATGCTATAAAGTTTTTAAAACTCCATTATATTCCTTCCTATGACTTCTGTAAAAGCTCACAATGAACGAAGCAAGAAAATACCCTGACATTTCCCTGACATTTCCAAACGGCTACAATTTCCCTGATAATTCCGGGTTTTCTAGGTGGGTAGCCACCCTGGATTTATTAATACAAAGCAGTTTTGTTCAGGAGTGTTGCTAGATTTCTCATGTACATTGACATGTTACTTGAGACATGTTTGACTGAAATAGATACCTACACGATAGACATGAAATACATGTATGAATAAAAATTTGTATATTATGATCAAATTACAAAGAAAATGTTTTGGTTTATTTTAATGTAATGAAACCGTCAAATACATATAAGATATATTCCAGATACATGTGCATACATCTCAATTCGAACACAGAACTTAACATAAGGACATGAGGTACACTGTGTCTTGCACTGGATAATTAATTTTATTCTATCATAAAGATACCTCTTATGATCTTACAGCATTTTCTATTTCCAATCTTCCAAAAGTTTAGGGTCTTAGCACATATCCACGATTATGGATTTCTCGCACACAATTAAAAACACAGAAAATACTAAAGTATTGTTAAAAAAAATATGGCAACAACTTACCGCCATAGCATCCACATCCCTGGTAATCGAAAATGATGCATCTACAATAACAATATTCCCAGTAATATTAACATTTATGTTATTTATCTTCAGGAGCTCACTGCTTGAACAATCGTCATATTTCACCTCGACTTTCAATGCTTTTTGGGGCTAAAAACAAATGAGTCATACATAAATACAGTACCCAGAAATATGTAATGAAATTTACAAAAGCTCGGTATAGTAATTAAGATGTAAATTATGTCGTCCTTACCATTATACATAGGTAGCGCATTACTAAACATAAGATTAGAACAAGCAAGAGAAACAAACATTCTTTCATATAGTCGGTTAACAAAATTATAAGCTGATTGGGATACAGAGAGCACTAAAAAAAACCCTGATTAATTTATATTTTCAGCAAGTTTGTATCTTTCCGCTGCATGTAAACATAAACATTACCACGTGCTTTTATTTACATGGGCTTGTATAATGTTTAGGACAAAACAAAAGTGTTATCTACAATATCTACTCATTTAATACATGGGGGCTGAATAATTGCAATAATCAATAGTAGCTTTAAATATAAATATCTGAGAGTTGACATCTGTACAACATGAGTTTCTGTGCACTGACAAATTTATCCGACACACATTATCACCCTTAATAATCACTTAATGTATGCACATTATATTGAAGGATTTTTTTGAAACACAAAACCGTCACTGTCAAACACATGACAAATTACTCAAGAATTCCACTTCTGTTCAGCTGCACTGCCATGCCCGATAATGAAGCACTTACAGCAATAATAAATAACATATTTACTTAATGTGTGAAAAAGAGAGTAATTGGTGTTTTTTGGTGAAATTTAATGCGAAATACATAAGCTACCAATTGTAAAACATAACAATTTGCAGAATACTAATACCTTCACAGAATTTGATAATGGTGTTCACTGTTCATAAACTGTCATACTTTTGAGTGTTTCATAAGAACCATGTTGACTGCAGAATGGACAAACACTCTGAATGAACTTCCTCCTAGTAAAGCTGACTCAGGTCATCTCTAGGTAGACATTTTGAACTACAGCTCTGTTGCACAGAGGGAGGCGAGAAGCATACAGACGATGTTTGAACTGGACACATAACTATGCATTGGCACTTAGTAAAATTGTAGTCAGTAGGTACTTAAATAAGATCATGAATAAGTTTATAATTGCCATAAGTGGGCGTGACTGGACACTTTGGGACAATACAAAAAATTATTTTTTGCATATATGGTAATACTGAATCAAGAAATTTACTTGGGGAAAAACTCTGAATAATAGTATATCTATGTGACTATTAATATTTACTCACCATTGATAATTATGGAAAATAAAAATAGTATATAAGTGTATCAAAGTCACCTCACATATCCAAAGTTACTCCTGCTTAGTGTACAACTTCATTTTATTACATTTCATTTACGTTATTTTTAAATTGGGAAAATGCACAGAACTACATTCTGTAATTCACTGCCAACCATTTAAGGAGTAACGTCACTGTTGCTAATGTTGACTTATATACAGTTAACAGCTATAGATTTCTACCAAAAGGTTGAATCTTTAGTGCTCACTTTATCCGAAATAGACTATAATTACATACTTCCTAAGCATCACAACAATATACAAGTTATATAGATTATACTAAACTAATTTAACGTTGTTTCATGTATTGATTATATACACAATACAAATAATGTAAGTAACTACTAGAAAATTAATATACCACATTGGTTTCCAAATATAAAGACAATAATATTAACGTTATGATTATTGGCACTGTGATAGTATGATACGCAGAATATTGTACAATAGGAGCATGTAGAATAAAGTAAGTATGAAAAATGTTTTTGCAACTAAAATTTTTCGAAACATAATTATATGGGGGCAATATGGAATAAAGATAGAATGGGTAGAATGGAATACACAATGAACTTTCAATTTAGTCTTACTTATTTACTGACATATCTCCGCAGCCTTCCAAGATGGTCGCACATGCTATTGCGTCCGCTATAATTCGCCAGACTGATATCCATTACGGCATTCTATAGTAGATACAGTGTATCAAATTTTGAAGGTTTTCCAATCAACGCCAAAATGTACAGATGCAGTATTTGCAGCAAAGAATCATCCAGTGCTGAAGATTCAACAATACCAGTGTGCCTTACACATAGCTTCAACCAAAATACAGTGATATCTACGCCAACAACGATGGATTTCGAGATACTAAGGAAGCTTGAGGAAGGGCAAGAAAACATTATCATCATCTTATTAACTTTGTAAGCAACAGTGAATGGCCTTGTTTCACAAGTAGAAACTCTCAAGAATGACAACTGCATCCTAAAAGTACCATATTGCACATGCATGCTCACACACACACACACACACACACACACACACACACACATGCTCGCACGCACGCTGGGCTACAGCAAGTGACCTAGGCAGGCTATTTATAGATAGCTGGAGAGAAGGCAGAGATAAGTCTACCCCAACAGCTCGCCTCCACCCTCTCCGCCCTTACACTCTAACTAATGTGATTGTTATTTTTCCTCCCTCTTATTTTTTTATTTGTTACCAGCTATGGCTTCTATCCCCCCTCCCTCTTGACCAATCATCAATACCTCCCTGGAAATGGAAGACATTTCAAGTCAATAAAATCAACAGTTGTAGTATATTATAAACCTGTTATTCACAGTCAAAAATTATGTTCTAGGGCCACTTCTTTTTTTAGTACTATGGTAGAACCATGATGTAACATTCTCACATACATTTTCTTGCACATAACATCACTTTTCTTTGGACCCACCACTTTCACACAAAACATAATGCTTTCATTTCCTGCTTATAACAATACTAGTATTTTCATTTCCAGCATATACCACCATTTTTTTTTCTTAGAATATAACCACAATTCTGGCAAAAATGTTTTAACAGTATTGTTTTAGATAAAATAACTAAGCTGTGGACTAAAAACCACTGTAAAAAACCGGTTTTATGTCTGAGAGATTGTCATGCATGATAGTGATGGTGATTCTGAAGATAACAATCACGAACATACAGAAGACAAGTGGGAAAGTGTACATTATACACACAATTGATCTATTAATCATGTTTCTGAAGGTACATTAACTGCAGCCTCATTTAATCTAAACAGGACAATATCAGACAATTGATAATTGACAAGTTCCACATTGATACCATTTACTTCTTTATCATGTACAAGAAATCATAAATAGGTAATATTGGTCGAAAAATTCGTGTAATAACTCGATGTCGCATCAATATTACATCACTACTTATTAAAAATGATAACACTTCTGCAAACCTGCTAGATGAGAACACAGTAACACCATTCAGTAGCCTATAGAAAAGCAGCTGTTTGCAGAAGTCACAGTCATAGACAAGCAATGTATTTGCTCCAAATAGCAGTCACAGTCACACATTGTGCACTGAGCCCACTCACTCCTGTGAGAATTCTCCCAGAACTTACACTCGCAAAACAGGCACTATGCACCTTCACTACTTGGAATTTCTTTATGAACAGTCAAATCAAACCTAAAAGATTCAGTAAAAATATAACTACAGCATTTATTGCTACTGGAACTATCATTATCACTGAATAATTGTATCAACTTAGGAAGGTCTTAACCACTGACAGCTCAAGTTCAGCAGAAGATGCAGTAGAAGTAGATTTCGTGGGTATTTCTTGCATTTGTTTTCATACAACTGCATAAAACTAAAACATTTGCTATCAAATTTTTAGAATATTGAATTAAAACCAGTATGGAAACGTTTATCTACTTGGTACAAACCACTTGCATCATGTGTAATGTTTCCGAGCAAGTGTACCAGTATTCAACTAGACAAGCTTTAACTTCAGAGTTTTTTGATCAAGGAAATCACAAGACAATTTTGTTTTCATTTGTTTGATCCAAACATATAATGGTGAAGTGACTGTTTCTATTAACAAAATTATAAGATTACATAACATTTTTTAACTACGAAAACTTAAAACTTCAGAACACAATAATTTTATGTTTCTTTACTGACGTGCAACTGCATGTAGTTCGTAAGTGTTTATGTAAACTTAAAAATTTATAAAAAGAAGATAGTACAGTATTAGTAATTAACAGCAGTGAAACATACTCCCAGCTTTAACATTATTTTAAAAATGATGTGGATTGTGGGAACCTACGCCACGCTATAGCATGACTTACTAGAAATTAGTACAAAATAAACGGCAAAAATAAACTGATTATATTAATTATATTTAGGGGAAAATTGGTGCCAATTTTACTGATGAACACCAGGCACAATCCAATTAATATAGCCACCGAGAAAGAGTGAGAACTGACACGGTACATCATTAAATACTTTATGCCCACAATAACAACACTCAACTCACCTACAGTCTTACACTAAAGTAGCACACAACCACTGGACTACAGACAAAGGCAACAGAAGTTTACTAGCGGATTCTTTAAAATCAAAGTTTAACGCAGTTACTGGTACAACTAAAATTGCTAGTTTTCAAATAAAGGTTTGAAAATATATATGCAACATGCAAATATTTTTGAAAATTAAAGTACTCAGTAAATTAAAAATGTTTTTATAGTAACAAACAAGACTCAGAAAAAGTTTAGAATTTTTTAAACCTGCATTTCAACAAACTGCAGAGCATTTCTCACTCCAAACACTTGACAGCTAAAAGCCACTTACGCCTCTCTTTGAATTTCCAAAAAGAAATGGATTTGGATCTGCACTAGCACTCAGCATCATACCCAACATCAGTGCTGAGAAGATCACAACTTGTAGCGGCATGTTCGGACAGACTAGACGGCCAACAACAATTCCACGATGTGTGCTTGACTGGCTCGTACTTTCAAGTGACTAAAACGGTGCTCCGTCACACAAGCATTGACTCATGCCACATCTACAAGGCCATCTATATATCTGGTTGCCAGCAGGTGACACCTGCCATTTACGGAAGTAGCATGCCACCACGCATGTATGTTACACAAGCGAAGACAGTGACAGCTGTTTCGCAGACAGTTTCCTCACTTAGCAGGAAACGTAATCATAATACTTGAAAACTTTAAATAAGCACCAGTAACACTTTTATTCTAAAAAGTTAGAATAATTTTGCATGAACTCATTTGTTAATACCAATTACATACACACACAGCTTATCTTTCAGAACACAGGTACTATCTACGACCTCTTTGTATGTGGACTACTTACTGCCTAACAATACTATCAGTTGAAAAAGAGCAAATTGCACACAAGTTCTTATTCATTTCATTGTTAAAACTTTCTATTACAAGTACATGAAATTCACTACAACTAATTTCTTGCAACACATAAGCTGTAAATTACACTGACTGAAAACACAAATAACTTAAATTATTGGGTAGCAAACACTTGCAGGAAAACTTTTGACAAAAATGAATGCGTGTGTGTATACACATGTGTATCACACACACACGCACACACAGAGTCACTTATGCTTTCTTTGAATTTTCAGATAGGAAGGCTTATACATTTACAGTAAAATAATTAAATCTCTAAATATAAAAGAGAACACTGACTGACTGACTGACTGACATATCAAACTGCAACCCAAACACTTGGATCTAGAATCATGAAATATTTTGTGTGATTTCCTTTCAGGTCGTAGGTCAGCACTACGAAGGAATTTTTCAATATTTGACCTCTAAGGGGGTTAAAAGGGGTGAAACGTATTTTCGAGGAAATAGTGGTAGAGATCAAACCCAACGACCCATAATCAAGAGTGCATATTATCCAATTTCAGGATTCTTCGAAATCCAACATTTAAGGGGTAAAAAGATCTTAAATGTGTTTCTGATTAATTATCAATATCTATTGAACCCTTCAGGATAAAGAGTTGGTTTTCACTTTAAAATGTTGCTTACATAAATACCCAAAAATAAGTTTTAGGATTTTTTGAAATTTGACCCCCAAACAGTAAATATGTTTTATTTTATGAACTGGCTATCGTAGTGATTTTTGCTTCAATTAATTACATATACAAATGACTATGACAGGACTCTAGGACGTCGCAAAATTTGATAAACACGACGGTGAAAATACGTGAAATATATTTTCGAAAATTACTCCATATCTATCGAGCTAATCAAGATATTGAAGTACTCCTTTCTTTGAATTGATGCTTATGTAATTATCCAAAATAAAATGTGTGTGTGTGTTTATATATATATATAAAATTTGGTCACAGAGACCAAAGAGATAAAAAAGGGTAAAATGTTTTCTATTCACAATCAATACAAATATTGATCCCATTGAGCTTTCATATAGAAACGTGATTTTCGTTTGAAATTTATGCTTATACAAATACCTGAAAAATAATTTCACGAATTTTCAAAATTCGCCACCTAAGGGGGTAAAAGGGGGTAAAAAATAATGAAATGTGATTTCAATTATCCGTCTACATATCTTGAATCCAGCGGGCTGAAGTAGTCTAAAATGTGATTCTCAAGGGTTTTTCAAAATCCAGTCCCTTAGTAAGTTAAAAGACCTGGCATGTCTATATACATTGAACCGATTGAGATATTCAGTTTGTTTTTGTTTCAGGATGACGACTAGGTAAATGGACAGAAATAGGTTATAAGATTTTTCAAAATTTGAACTCTTAGTACTGTACAGGGGTGATATGTGCTATTTAATGAATGATTGATTTTTCTTTGACTAAACTTTTCACTTAACTTCAATACTTGCACAAATATTTAATATGGGAAATTAAGATTTTTCAAAATTTTACACCTACAGGGGTGGAAAGGCATAAAATTTGATTTATATCAGCCGATGATACCTATCGTAACTAGTAGAGATATTAAGGTATTGTTCGCGCCAGAACGATGCTATGTAAGTACCAAAATAAAACAGTTATAAGATAACTTAATTTTTAAGAAGAAAACTAGAAGAAAACTAAGTTAGTAAACTTCCAAAAAGCAAGTACTACTAGCGAGAAATAAATTATACAGGAGTTTCATTCTACAGTTCTATTGAGACGTGTTATGTATGAGACCAGGAAATTAATATTTGATTTTTAAAATTAGTTTTCATGAACAATTTAGACATTATGTGGCACAGTAGTTTGTAGGTCCAATCTACTGTTCGAGAGGTTCTGCAGGCTGAGCATGGTTCGTGTTTTCTCCCTGTCGTCAGAACGACGCGTCAGTGGAAATAAGTTTTGTCAAAAAAGCAAGCACGGTTCTGTTTGTTGCCAGAAAAAAGTCACAGTTTACAAAAATTTTGTACGCTATAATTTGACATATATAAATAAAAATAAAATATTTCTGTATTTAATAAAAAAGCAGAATTTTGAAATGAAAAATTTTAAATTTAAAACCATTTCTTTAAATATATATATATATATATATATATATATATATATATATATATATATATATATA
>PNEQ01089425.1:0-25786 GCA_003012365.1 Medauroidea extradentata | reverse complement strand
GAAATATTGTCTGGGAAATGCACTGTAAATATTGCTTTAATACAACTAATTATCTTTATAGTAACAGTTTTACGTATTGGTAAGTGAGAGTATACAGTAATTTGTGTAGTGAGTAAGTTATATTTCAAACTCAATATCAGGGACATGCAGTAGTATATTTATTGAAGCACAATCTTTTTTTTTTTGCGATATTTATCGCAGTGCGATTTTTGCGATATTTATCGCAGCGGGATATATATCGCAGTGCGATTTTGTGCGATATTTATCGCAGCGCGATATATATCGCAGTGCGATTTTTGCGATATTTATCGCAGCGCGATATATATCGCAGTGCGATTTTTTGCGATATTTATCGCAGTGCGATATATATCGCAGTGCGATTTTTGCGATATTTATCGCAGCGCGATATATATCGCAGTGCGATTTTTTGCGATATTTATCGCAGTGCGATATATCGCGCGTACCGCGATATTTTCCATATATCGCATCGCGATACATCAATTCTAAATATCGCACACCCCTAAATGTTGGATATGTTTGAAACAGTATTTATTTCATACTTTCCGTTTTAAAAAGTACCAATTTGTCGTTATCTGGGATGTGTTTTCTTTTCATAGATAATCACACTTAGTATATTCGAAAAAAAAAAAAAAAAAAAACAATGTCTTCTTCAAACATTCTGCAAAGCCAGATAGGGTACGTGATGAATAAATCAAATGTAGACTATTTACACGAAATTTACAGCTGTATAAAAATCAACATTGACAAACAAAACTAAAGGCAATCTTAAAGTTTTTATATACGACTGTCCAAACATGTCCCTTCATGACGGGTTTATGATAATTATGTACTAAATACGTTATTTGCCTTGATCCAGTTCAAGAAAATAGTATAAATTGAATAGTCTATCTGGCGAAATGTATCCCTGAAAAAATTACAACGCCAATTATCTATGGTTGTCCTTGTTCGTACATCAATTTATATTTTTGTAAAGTTTCACACTTAAGTAATATTTCCTAGCGTTATCGTATAACCCACACACACCATTAAGAGCTAAGACTTTTCATTAAAATATACATTTAGTACTGCGTTTGACACGAACCGTCAACATAAACAAACGAAACGCCAATATTTTCTCAGTGAATTAAAAAAAGATAAAGAAAACAATTTTTTATTGTAGAAACAGGAAAGGTAACAGGAAGGTAATTGTTCTTTTTACTAAATGTGTATGCCTATAAATTTATGGGATCAAAGATATAAAAATATTGAAGTTTTAGGTTAGTTTAATCACGACATCAATTTTTTATCTGTAATACCCCACGTGTTAGTTCAAAAAGTTCCATAGTACGATGTAATAGGTAAAGATATAACTTCCAAAGTTACAGAACCGATATTTTTTATCGGCTTTAATTAAAGTTTCATCGCGTGGAGCCACGGGGGGTTATTTTCCAGTTTATTTTCTTCCCCCATCCGTCGAGTTGCGGGACTCCTCAGGAGTTCTTCGCCGGAAATCATCGGCCGGTCTCCTCCAGAGCGTGATGTGATTTAGGGGATGAAACTTCTGCTGCCAATAAGAGACGTACGTCGCCCTGTCCACGCCATCCTCGTCTCTTTCGCACCGTATCCGTCTTCATCTCCTCGTTCTGCAGCCCCTTTTTTTTCGCACTCTTTTTTCGCCTCTTAACCGTGGCGTCACGAGGGTAGGGGGAAGCGAAGGGGAGGAAAAAGAAACAAAGGGATTTTTGTTACCGTAACGACATTTACGTCAACACGGCGAGGTCAAGGCGAGCTCGCGGTAGGGATGGCAGAGGGGTAGTTTCCCCTCTCCTGCCCGCCACGCTCCGTCTATCGACCCGGGTCGACCGAGCGGGTTGAAGGCGCATGCGCGGGGGTTGAACGTTGCCATGGGGAAGGACGCCGGCTCTGACTGGGGTAGGCGGTGCTCGCGGGCAGCGGGGCACAGAAGACGCGTCGCGACCAGAGACGCCAGCCACTGACGCTACGACCTGCGCCGCCCACGCAAACCTGCGATGTCTCGCACCGCACGTGAGTACAATTCCCCTCTAACCCCTTGCTTCAGACCTGAACATTTCACGTTTTCTGATGTTCACAACTGTTTGTTCGTGTTTTTACCGCAATTAGCCGTTGATATATTATCATAGACATGCGAAATTCGCGTTATTTTCTGACAGCTGACTAGACTTCAAGTGACCATTGGCTCGTTCGACGTCTCCCGCTGGCCGATATTGTGGTGTCTTACCGCGGAGAATGCTTACACGGTAGATAGGCCAATATCTGTAAAGACGTAACACACGTAAATCACCGCACATAAAAGTTCGTGGCCAATTGAATCCTAGATTATGCTCTGTTATGTACAGGAAAGTTAAGTTTAGTCTGCTACCAATTGATATCGCAAATTTTGCATGTCTCTACATACTAAACACATCCTGGAGGGCGCTGAACCAATAAGAAAGAAGCATCTTAATTCTGGCCCAATCATGTGGTGAGCACCCAAGAAGCAGCTCTAGATTGCTCGAGTACACAGACATTCTTAAAGGCTAGCCTACGTGTGAGTGAAACCACAAATATTTCAGGCCTCTATCCGCAACTAACCACACCTGAGCCATCACAACCTATCGCCGTGTCTAGGATAGAGATGGTGGAAACTAGCTAGTGTATTCTCCAAATAAGTGTAGCGTCCTAAGCGTCCTATGCCATGGTCCAGCTGTTTACAGAGAAATCACAGACTTTTAGTTGTAGCGCACCGGAATTAACATTGGCCGAGACAAATAGAGACCCACCAGTAACGATAATACAAATGCGTCAAAAACTAACACACTACACGTAAATCCATTAAACAGTTTCTGCCGTGATAAATCACCTTCTCTAAGAATGGTGCCTTCACAATAATTCTGCAACTGTGTACTTACAGTCCTCCAGTACAGACCGGACATATTCGTTGGTTTACTAGCCTATAGGCAGAGACCTGAAAAGTTTGCGATTTCATTCGGGCATAAGCTAGAATTGCATCAATTGTATGTTTGTGTCACTTTCGCAATTGACCTTTGACTTATTTGACACCTCCTGGAAGTCTGTGAGCCAACAGTAAAAATGTAAAAAAAATACAGACGCACGTCACTTTAACAGCAAGCAGCTATTGAGCATTCGCTGTCTGCTTCTGTTCTTAAATATTCTTGCAGGCTAGCCTACATGTCAGTGAACCCGTGAATTTTTCCGGTCTCTACTATAGGGAAAGGAAAAAATCGCAAGTTCAGTGACCTACATGCTAATATCCACTGTACTGTGTATGCTCAAAGCCCCGACATTTGGCTGCTAGCTGCTACTCGCTGTAACAGCAGACAATGAACGGATAGACGGGACTTGTGTATGGAATAGACAATGTATTATAACAAGGTAATTAAACACGCGAATTTGACCATTCCTTACTTAGCTGTCGTTTAGCGTCCAAGAATATCAGCATCTCATTGGCTGCTTGCTGACACAGTGGTACCAATTTAATGTGCAGGCACAAAATTATATATTTAACATTGAGGTGGTGCCCTCCATGCGGAGTCAAATAATTCAAGTGTTATACGAGGATACGACCCGGACTTACTGATGCTCGGATTCTGTCTTGTAGCCAAACTAAAATGCGAATTTCTAGGTCACTACTCTTCACCAATCTAGAATGACTGCTACAAGCTGTAAATTCTGATGTGTTGTAGATAGGAATTAATTTCATTATTGTGAAATGTTGGTAAATAAGCGGCAAATTTTTCCGACGTAGATAAAATTTAAATATCAAAACACATTGCAACAGTTCACTTCGTCCTAACAAAATGTGATCCAAAATAACTTTTGAGTAGTGAAAATTGATGCAAAACTACTTCACACGTAAAAAGTAACCGCGGTTTAAATGCTTTATTAATACAAAAATATATTCACACACAAACGTTCATACGTGTGCACATAAAATAGGAATTTCACGGATGGTATGTATAAAAAAGTTAGAAGCCGTCTTATTTATTATGTTTTATTGCACGACGACTCGAGACTTGTTTCATTTAGGATTGTCCCTGATTTCGGTTTGCTACGTGCTTGCTCTCTTCTTGTAGACTGTGTCTATTTTAAATCTGCACCAGATGTTATGTAGTGAAATACTAAAGTGTTTTTGTGCAGAGTTGTTATTCATTTAACTGTGCCAATCAGTACATGGATAGCTGCGACACAACACGTCTGTGATTTGCGAGTTCAACCTCCACACGCAGGGTGATGCGGCATCCAATCACTGACCACATAGCAGAGATGCAGGTGCGCACGTAAGGCACTGAAACAAAATAATGCAAAACTCTTTTCGCGAAAACTACCTGGCCCTATCAATCATAGATCAGTATTTTACACGAGTTTTATGTTAATCCTTACATTTAAATTGATTAAGTCACGTAGCGACGAAACACAAAAGAACTTTTTTTTGAGGTAGTTTACTTACAGTTCAAACTTTCCTTATCCTGTCTCAAAAGCAATATTTTGATGAGGTTGACAACTGAGACAAAGCGATGACAACGCTAATTGTTTGTAACAACGTGTTTAAGAGGCGAGAAAGAGGGACCTGTTGAAACGCTTGCAACGTAGCAACACCAGGCATCGTGCCGCGTGGTTGTAACAGCTGCTGGTGTTTTTCCGTTTCTCCTCTTTCGTGTCTTCTAAGACTGTTATGCGTCACTGCTTCTGACGTCCCATAAATCTTGTGGCATGTTCCGCACACAGCGGTTGCAAATAACCTGCCTTTTTTTTATAAAACCTATAGCTGAATTCTAATAAGCATATGCTAACGAATTTGGCATTGCTGAACTTGCTTGAGACATTATTCAGTGTAAATTTTAACATTTATTTTGTAGTAATTTGAAATATCTATCGACGAAACAAATGTTGATTTACGCTTGGAAAACGTCAACTAATACTGGAAGATGTATGGAATACGTTTGTTCGCCTACATAGGTTAAATGTTATTCAGAGTAAATAATGTCGTGGTGAGTGTGATAATGAATAGACGTTGTCGTTTTTCGCATTTCGCCATGTCTGGCCCAACGATGTTATTAAAGGTAAATAGTTGTCTGTTCGTTACAATTCAAATTATCATTTACCTCAGTTAAGATTGCCACCCACAGTTGTTGCCTGTATTCCAACCAATGGTGAAAACGGTCGCGTAAGTTCTGTCAATAAGTATTGCATAGAGATGATGGTATATCGCGAAAATATTTTGTGCCAACCTGCCCTTGAAAACACTGTAGTTTCTTGTGACATGTATGATTGGGTGATGTAGATCGTCCGGAATAAAGTTACAAATTTAACCTTTGAAAAATATCGCTAACGGTTACTGCATGTATTTCTATAGGCCTATTAACTCTAGTTGCATTACTGCTTTATGGTTGGAAGCTAAACTACGCAATATAGTTCCGTGTAATTTCCTATTTAAATACAACAGTGCTGAAACAAACGCAATCAAAATCGACATAATTGTGTTTTATACAATTAATCAACTTTTTTTATCTAACTGTATAAATTACTACTGACTGCACAATTGATCTTATACGGGAAAACATAAAGTGACGTGTCCAGAGACGTTAGACATTTCCCGTCGTTAGCCATTACACGCGGCAAGATACAAACTATATGAAAATAGAACTTTAGAAGGAATTTTTTGAGTGCTCACATTATCCTGGACCGCCTATATACGTCTGACGCAACGTAGATATCTGCGGACCAATAATAGGCGTCATATATTACAATAGTGAGAGTTGTATTGACTCTGTCAAACGCGGTAACAGCTCCGAGTACAAGCTGAAGCAAGTAATCTTTTAAAAGCTGAACATGCGTTGAAACCCAGCAGACAGTCAAGTTTTCCCGCAGTAAACCGTCCTCTCTATTAATGCATGAATGTTTTTGTAAGTTTCGGTTAAAGACCTATTGTTACATGCTGAACTGCTCTTAGCCAGTAAAAGGCCAATAAAGCCAGGTTGTTAGTAAGTAACAGTACGTGATAACTTTGCATCAGCTCATGAGAGCTGCATGTATTTATGTATCGAACAGTTTTGAGTGTGAGTTTTTACGGTCAGCTTATATACTGTAAAATGTGTTAACGTTAAAACTGAAACATATAAGTTGGCTAAAAAATTTCTATTTCAATTTAAATCAGGCGGAATGTATATTTAAGTACATAATTGTAAAAATTCTGTTTTCTTTAGGCATGGGGGTTATATAAATATCTAAAAAAAAAAGTTTTGTGCCATTAGAATAAATACGGGCTGGAGATAGCGTTGACTCTATAGATGGATAGTAAACTATGTAATCAAAATATGTCATGTGATTTCTCTCGGCAGAGGTAAAACGTGAGTTCATACGGATTAAGAAAATAAAGTATAATTTTTACACTATATAAATGCACATTGTTGTAAAATAACAAATGTCTACAATGCTTGCCACGCCATTGTTTGAAAAAGAAGCTACTAGTTAAATACATGTAAGCATTGGCTTTATACTTACTATCAGGTTTAAAATCTATAACGTAGTGACACCTCAACACACACACGTGTTGTGTATGTTACGTCGAGTGAATGTATAGTCATTTGGACGGCTATGAATTTGGACCTGCGCACATAATATGCAGGTCAGAACAGCAATAGTAAGAGAAGTAAGGTTTTGGATCACAAAAGAGGACTAACTACAGTGCTATGTTGCCACATTGTGCACGTAAAATGTCTTCGTGCAACATATTGACACAAACATTTTCTTCTCTAATTTAGCCCAGGATTCGCGGGATGTGTTCATTGTTTTTCTAGGTTTCCTGTGTATGTTAATACTCAGTATCTTGAGATTCTAGCAGTTAAACAATGATATGTGGTGTCGTAGTGTTCTTGTTCTGATCAGCACGGTGAAACAAGTAACGCGTCTACACAGACACGTGCCAATTACCACGAAGCAACGTTGCAGCTGTGTTCATAAGGTACTGAGACAAGTGAGAGAGAGAGAGATTTTGGTCAGCGCTTAACATCGAGATCTTCAGCGCTGGTGAGGAGTGATATGAAGTGAGTATGAAACAGCGCCGGAATGAATGGGCGGGGGAAACGGGAGATCCCCGAGAAAACCCGCCGACCAGCGGCATCGTCCGGCACTATTCCCACATGTGAAAATCCAGGGACCGACCCCGACGGGAATCGAACCCGGATCGACTAGGCGGTCAAACCATTCTGTTGCCGCGGGCACGGAAACGAAGTCAAGTAAAAATTTTTCGCGAAAAGCAGAAGCCCCTTTTGTCACTTTTCCTTACTTTTAAATAAGGCAAAATTGTATTTCGTATACTATCAGAGAGTTTTTAGGTTTTACCACTTTGGGATGAAGTAGGTATAATTAAAATTACCTTAGATTTTTATAAGTAAATGTCCACTTATTTAATAAAAGCAAAGTCGGGTACAGAAGGCGTTTATAGAATATAACCTGCTAGAATTAAGTAATTTTGTTCAGATAAGTGGCCAAGTTTTCTCAATCGTCTTGTTGTCCAAAATGTTCAAGCAATCCAAGATGAGCCTACGTATTTTATTTATTCGTTAAATATTTAAATAAGTTTTATGACAGCGGTAGATTTATGTACGTTGAATTATTTACCTTTCGTATAATGCATCTTTCTTCAATACTTTTAATTCCTTGCATGTAACACCACTTCATCAAGGCTTTGCAATGTATAAATTAATCTTATTTTAAAATCGGAAAATTTACCTGCTATATTGTTGTTTAAACGCCCAAAGTCAAATTTTGCTCTTCCCAGGCTAATCTCGTGAAATATCTATTTATTTGTCTCTAAACTATCTGATCAGTTAAGCACATAGGCTATTAAAAAAAAAACTTTCATTAAAATATACAAACGAAGTTATTTACCATCTCACTGAATAGTTTCTCCAATATTTTAATTAGTTATGTACCGACATGATGTATTTTGTCTCAATAAAATCATATTACGTGGCGTAAACCAGTTTCAACGAAGTAACAGAGAGATTTTGAGACATCCGCTCTCTTTTATGTTTTAAAATTTAAATATGGTCAAAAATGTAGAAACACGGATCAAAGCACTTAAATAGTTACAGTAAAGCAGTTTTCATCGGTTTTCAGTTAAATTAAATGAGTTTTCGTCAATTGTGTCTCATATTTATTAATACGAAAACATTGTGCTGTTAAACACATTCCTGGCAAATTTTAAACCCAAATTTAATTTTAAAAAAAATCTGTATTTTCACATTTCAAATCCATAGAAGTTAGAAACTAATGTCAGCACTGGTCAATCAACCATAACATTATTACTTTACCTCGAAGGTTGCATAAAACTCATAAGGTTATATATGACAAATTAATGTCCATCCATTGGTGGTTGTAACATTTGTGTGTGAATAACAGCAAAAAGAGAAAGAAAAGGTTACATTGCCATTACATTCACTGCTTGTTGAGGCGAGTTGGATCCTCTGAGGTTCCGAGCTTCTTCATTCATCCGTATCGATTCTCTTCGCAAGCGTAAGACATCAACACGAAAATATCAACAAAGATCTCTTCATATATTTTGTTAGAACAAAGTTTCCTTATGTACTGTCTTTGAATTATTGTGTTACTAATTAAAACTACATTAAATTTAACTTGTTTCACAAAAAAATCAATATTTAAAACTTAAGGGGGAATGTTAGACAATTTTATTGTATATTAAGTTTTTGAACATCAACATTTATTATAATTATATTATCAAAATTATCTCTTCGGCAAAACATAGGTTACATATTCCTGATAAACTGCTTGGCATAAATAATAAAGGAATATTTCATTAATTTGTCATGCAGAATCATTGCAAAAGAATTGTAGTTTAACTTTTAAGAATTCTCCTGCAATGATTCTGCATGACTCAGTAAAAGTTTTCGTTATTATTTATGTCACGCAGTTTACCAAGAATGTGTCCTATACTTTGTCTATGAGGAAATTTTGATAATACAATTCGAATAAATGTTATGGTTAAAAAACGAAAATAAAATAAAATTTTGTCAGTCCCCCTTAAGGGTGTTCAAGTGGCAAAAATTCATAATTTTATATTTGCACAGCATAGTGATCACTTTATAGACGTTACATGTGACTAAATTTTTCACTTGTTAAAATGTTTTAACTCTCATAGTTTTCCCATAGTGACATGACAAAGTCAATATTTGCCAGTTAATGGGAACATGTTAATAACAAAAACCAAACGTCTTACTAGAATGAAATAATTTACACTGCAATGTGCTAAAATATTTAAATACACGCTATAAGATTTCTTTGTACTTAAAAAAATTCTGAAAATGATGAAAATTTACGTCAATTATGGCTTTTATTTAAATAATACGAAAGGACTGTTGTGTATTTTTTTTTTAATATTTTAGTATATCTCTATTACCCATAATATTTCAGTGCAAATTAATTCATTCGAGTAAGACACTTGGTTTTTGTTATTACCATGTTCTCGTAACTTGCGAATTCAGTCTTTGGCATGCTGCTATGGAAAAAAAATTGTGAGAGCTAACAAATATCGTGCAAATATAAAATTTTGCATTTTCGCCACACGAACACCCTAAACATACTTATCATTATCACTTTACCATTTCATTCACAGTGTATGAATAAAGTAACATTTACACATTATTCAACTGAGTATATTCCTATAATAAACAATTATTTGTTGACTATATGGGATGCGCTGTAGCAAACACTCCTAGCCCGGTTCTATATCGACAAGAATAAAGCGTCGTTATGTACGCAGTTATTGCTGAGTGTCAAAAGTACCTGAGTGCTCAATGGTGCTGAATAAACATGAGTTAACGAGATACAGTGGTTATTCTGTGCATTCATGACCTTTGAACCATACACATGCTACGAAGATAAATGTGAGTAACGCGTCGCTAATTAGTTTTCGAATGTAAAAAAAATACTAATTATTAATTACATGTATCTCCTGCTCGTAAACAAATATTATTATTGCCAAATCCGATAATTTTCAGTAAAATACATTGATTAAAACAGACAGGGAACGTTAGTTCGAAATTACTGTAAAAACATTTTAAGTTTTTAATTAATTATATTATCAGCAAAAGTACAGCGCCTCTAACAGTTACGAGTAAGTTAATTGTAAATGAATTGCAATATGTCTTTAAAACGTGTAATTACACATAAATTGTTTTCTGACATATTAAATACAGAATCATTCAACCTACAGTCGAAAAACGAATCTGAGGATGATGTTAAAACAAACCACTTTTTAAAACTGAATTTCATGTTATATTTTGAGAGTAGCAATCATTACAGTCAAATTTTATTGTTCTTTTTTCGCCATTTTGCATGTAAATCGATACTGATCTCGATAGAAATTCTAAAAAATATAAACTTGGAGACTACGTTTAAGGACGCTAAAGAAGAGCTTAAAAATTATAAATTAAAGATATTTATAAATGTCTAAGATTGCGTGTTCTAAAAAATATGAATTTCAAGAAGTACATAGGTTTTACAAAAATTGTCATTTATAGATTACTAAGAGAAAAACATATGTATAATATAAAGATGTTCATAATGAGAAATTTTTCCAACTATTCATAAATCACGATTTCAGCTGTTCACTAAACAGGCTACATGTCTGAGGGACCATGTTGATACTTTCATTTGAATATAAGTTAAATCAATTATCGAATCCGCTATAACAAATTGTTTCCCTACATGTTGAATGTTTCGTAATACTGAACTTGTAATAATATTTTATAAACAAATTTACCGTAATGCCAGGACACTACTTTCAGAATATATGTTAAATACCATGAAAGACGTCTGAAAAAATGTCTCACGAAGCGTGTTTACTCAAACATAAATGAAGGACTATGGTTAAAAATTATTGTTATACGTGTGAACTCTAGCGAACACATGGGTGGGAAGACAATTTTTGACGAGAACGTCTTCCTATTTTCATTACAATAATGCTCTCTTTGCACGATAACATTTACATGGATATAGCAAAACACAAGTCTGCAAATTAATTCAGAATTGATTTTCAAATTAACATGTAAACACAATACATAAAATGAGAAACTATGCGATAGGTGATATATAAATTATATCTTCTCTGGTGAACCCAAAGGACAGAATAACTAATAGAGCAACCATAAACGAAAGGAATTTGATACTTGCTCAAATATTGCAAATAAAAATTTTTAATTTACTTCATTTGAGTATGTTTAAAGTAAATTGCATTTAGTACTGTCATAGTTATAAATTTTTACATTTCTGCAGATCAGCAGAGAAATATAGGCCATTCGGAATAAAGTGAGCACTAAAGATTTAACCTTTGAAAAATATCACTAGCCGGTACTGCATATCAGCCAACATTAACAACAGTTACATTTTTGTTTGTGTGATTGGTAGCGAATAACTTTATTTAGTCCCGTGTGTTTTCTTATTTGAATACAGCATTAGTGAAACAACATCAATTGCAAACGACCTCTCTGTATTTAATATACTTTAAAATATTTATTTAAGTTCTTACTGACATACCTACTGACTGTATAATTTTATTTAATTAGCGGAAGTACAAAGCGACGCAACCGAGTCGATTATCGTTGGCACGCCGCTATTGCTTCGCGCCGCAGAGATAGTTTAAAATTTCACCGACAGATGGCATCACAGTTAGGTTTTCGCTGCATTGCGTCATTCAGTTTGTTTGTCCGTTGTGTAATGAATATGGGTTTCTGATAAATACATTCTACGTCGTCGTTCATTGAAGAATGTTGAACGGAATTTTAATTCTTGAGTTGCGTGTGTCGTGTTTTTTTTAGTGACGGTTTTAATTTAAAAGTTCGAATATACTGTGCATGGATTTACGAGATTCGTAACGGTAATTAATAGCACCGTTAGAGTAGACGCAGAGAAACCAATGTTATAAGACGTTAAATCGCAGGTATTTATAACTAAGATTACTACTGAGTATAGCATGTATTCAGCCCCCGTGCATTTAATGAGTGCATATTATTGTAGCTAACATTTATCGGAGCACTTTAACGTACATGTAAACATTGTACAAGACTATGTAAATAAAAGCACGTGGCAATGTTGATGTTTACATGTAGCGGAAAGATATAAACTTGCAGAAAATAGAATTTAATCAGGGCTTTTTTTAGTGCTCACTTTATTCCGAATCACCTATAATTAGATACGAACTATAACAGTTTTAAGTGGAGTGAAGAGGTTTTGGTCAGCACTTCACGTCTAGGTCTTAAGCGCTGGTTTAGGGCGACATGATGTGAGTATGGAGCAGCGCCTGAACGAGGAGCGGGAGGAACCGAAGATCCTCGAGAAAACCCGCCGAACAGCTACATCGTCCAGCACGATACTCACATTTAAAAATCCGGAAACCAACCCCAACCGGGACTTGAACCCGGATCGCCTTGGTGAAAGGCGGGTACTCTAGCCACTGCGCTATCCGTGGGCCCAGCAGTTTTAAATATATATAATTACTGAAATTATTATTCACTTATTAATATAATGTTACAAGAAAAATAGGTACTTACAATGTTATTGTTTTCTAATACATTTTAAATATTCAAATTATGGTTGTTAATAATAGTAATTATAATAGTAATAATAATCATAATATGGAAAATGGACCGAAATCGCAGAATGCAAATTTCGTACATTGGGTTGTGATAATTGACATAACTTTTCATTAACTATTCAAGACTCAAGTTAACCCACAAGATGTTGCAACATTTTAAGTATGAACACGCCAGTAAAACATAACAAGTGCAGAAAGACAGTAATTAGATCTACAGGCAGGTCTATAGAACAAGGAGAGGCAATGATTTTTGGTGAAAAGAATTATATGACCTTTGAAAGAACTGTGCAATTGGAGTGCATGACTGGATTTAGTTTCTTGGATGTACTCCATTGCGAAATGAATGACTTTCAAAGAAAACTGAACAAATAATAGAAAACCATAAAATAAGTTGAGTATGCTTTAGTCAGAAAATACATACACAACATGAAATTCCAAAATGCGAATCGGGTCAAATAGAAACAAGGAACAAAAAGATAATAAATGAAAATAATAACAAACAAAATCAAATACCTAGTAACATGCAACACAACGATGAGACGAAACAAACACAATAGATATCAGACACGAACAGAAAAATAACAAAACGACACAACGAAGAGAAGAAAAAAACACAACAGATATCAGACACAAACAGAAAAGACAAACGACACAATGATGAGACGAAACAAAACACAGGAATTTTCCAGACAGTGATATGACGTTTCGGGAACTGGAATCTGTTCCCGTCATCAGGTAGACACACAGGGTTCAGGAACACGAGCGCGACTGATGAGGAGACTGAAAAACCATGGGTTTATAGAGGATAAGCCTACTTACCCTGCTCAGCCAATGGGAGACGAACTGTCTCCTGATTGGTCGCGCAGCATAGATTGACTCTGATTGGTTGTGATGGGTTGAATGTGTGTTTTTGTTTAGTGTTGTAAACTTGTTTCTTTCTGAATCAATGGGATACACATATTTTTTGATTCAATACTCTGTTGACTGAAAATGTTTCTATTGCTAGTAATAAAGTCTGATTCTTTGATTTTTCTTTTAATTTTGTCAGTTTCCTGTGTAAGTGGTTTCGAGTCTTTCCAAAGAATTTTGTGGCTATTTTCCCATGCATATTAAGCCAGTCTAAGGTTTTGGGTTTCGCCTTTTTTTTATTTCTTATTATTTTCATTTATTATCTGTTTGTTCATGTTTTTATTTGACCCGATTCACATTTTGGAATTTCATGTTGTGTATGTATCTTGCTTACTAAAGCATACTCTGCTTATTTTATGGTTATCTATTATTTGATCAGTTTTCTTTGACAGTCATTAATTTCGCAATGGAGTACGTTAAAGAAACTAAAACCAGAAAATAATTATGCAACTTTTAGTTTCAGTGCCTCGCATGCACATCTGCAGCTCTGCTTCGTGGTCAGTGATTGGCTGTTTTCAACTCTCAACATGTTTGGGTCTACTCGCAAATCGCAGACGGGTGGTTTCGCAGTGACGTTATTCTAATTGGCACAGTCAAATGAGTGACTCCTCTACAGGAATGTACGCTGACAATAACTACGTACCAGAGCTGCAGGTGTGAACGTGAGGCATTGAAACAAAATGTTGCATAATTCTTTTCAACAAAAATTATTGCCTCTAGAAATAGGATAACAAAACTGGCAATTTGACCGCTTTTACAGTAGGCCTAGTTTAATATGTTGTTTAACTCTTTCCTAAATGAATATTTTATAGTTACGACTTAATTTTAAGAAAGTATGACAGCACGCATGGCAATCAGGGTTGGAAAAATTGTGGGGTAGGCATACTGAATATCATGGAGTGAGAAAACAAAAAAAAATTTTTGGACAGGGGTACAGAAAATGGAAATTCAGGAGCATTAACTATTATAAATGACAATTCTTGGGTAGGAACATTAAAATTACGGAGAAGTGTTACATAAATTAGTAGGGTAGATGCACTATAAATGTGAGGCAGTGACATTGAAAATAATGTCGTAGAGGTACAGTAAACTGTAGAGTAGAAGAGCAGAAAATTATAGAATGTGACTACTAAAATTTTGGGGCAGGGACATTAAAAACAATCATGGGGCAGAGGTACCGAAAATTGTAGTGTAGAAGCACTAGATATGTTAAGCAAGGATATTAAAAACGCGAAGCAGATGGACAGAAAATTGTAGAGTAGGGGTACAGAAAATTATAGGGTAGCACAATTGAAAATGTGTAGCAGTGACATTAAAAGTATTCATGAGGTATAGGTACAGAAAGTTTTAGGGTAGAAGCACATAATTGTACGGTAGGGAGACAGGAAATGTGGGGAAGAAACATAAGAAGTTATGGGGCACCACTAAAAAAAATTTAAGGGTAGGTGCACTGGATCTGTTATTCAAGGAGATCAAATATCATTGAGCAGATTTACAGAAAATTGTAGGGTAGGGTACAACTATCGGATAGGGGTACATAAATTGGCAGGGTAGGACCATTAAAAATTTGTAGGTGAGGTAAAATATTTAAGCGAGAAACAGATACATTTCTGTATATAGGCAATTACAACATTTATTAATAATTATTACGATAGTAATCTTGGAAGAAATTAACTACAGAAACGACAACCGTACTCTTGGTTGTTGAAATCATACGTGCACTTCCTGTTTGGTTGGTATTATTTTTAAAACATTCGCTTGCAAAGCGGAAGCATTGTCTCTTCCTACAGGCTTATGTCACTGGTCACGCTATTCATGTATGAAGAATGGCCTATTGGCACGGAAACTGGCGCACGGAGATTGTGTACTGATTCATAGGTTTGTTCTTCTGAGTGGACTTCGGGAAAAATATTAAATTATTCCTCAGTCAATAAAAACATTGCCAAGAAGTTCATTCGCCTATTGGTTTACATATTTCCCTGTTCTCTGGAGTATTTCACGTTAAATAGGAATAAGTGAATAAAGTAAGATGGAAGATAATGTCCATTTCACTGCGAAGTTCTTCAATAACATGCGCCCATCTTACACATTATTTTGCAAAGTTTAAGTGATTGTGTTTCTGTGTGATATTTGTCTGTATCGAGCGCACAGCAGGTAAATAAATGTGAAATTTCGCATTGCACAAGTTTTTAAAATGCATTAATAAATATAAGTAACTACGACCGTTGGTCTAATTATCAATTCAATCGTGTTCTTTACAGATGCAAGTCAGTATTAAAATATCTTCAATTAAAGTAATAATTTCAGTGAGCCCGAAGAATTGACTAAGTATTCATCTACGACTTCTACACCTTCCTACCAATTAAGAAGTGTGAACATTCTCAAAAAAACTTTTAAAAGAGACTTTATGTATGCTGATGAAAGTAGGATTTATTAAGGGTTAAAACGACTACAAATTTGATTGCTAGATTTTTAGTAATATATTGGAAATTATTTGCTGGGTAATTTTTAATGACACAATATTCAGCATAGGTTTGCATGTTTTCATGGTACTATAAAACAATACCGTTTATGAAGTCAGAAGGAAGCTATGGAAATGAGTTGTTATACAATAACAAATTGGCTGCAAGTTTATAGGATCTGGGATAATCGTAGATATCGCAAAGCCTCAAAGTCGCCTATGCCTTATTTCACGTATGTGCGTGTCTAAACATCATTGTAATCTAAGTGGCAGGTAGTCACAAATTAAAGTAGCTGAGATGATTTTTTACTGAGTAATTAACTCCATCTTATACATATGAATAAACCGAGGAGGTAACTAAGTAAATTGTGTTTAAATAACAAGATTGGTATATTTAAAATTGCGGAAAGTAATTATAACGGAAATAACAACAAATAGTTTGTAGGAGAGTAACATAATGCAATATTTGATAAGCGTATTGAATCAAAGAGATGTATTGCTAAATATTTAGAAATGTTAACATGATGGCTGTTCAAGAAGAATGGCGTGTAAAGCATACGTTTTAGCGTTCTTTCTAATTAGGAATTATCTTCGAAATTGATTTCTTACAATTTCAAATCTTACACAGAAAACTAATAATGCACTCCGATTAATAGCAATGTTTAAGTAGACCTACCGTATACAAGATGAGTTGGGAGGAAAGGTACATGCTTTAAGGGATAATAGTACTGGTGATTCTGAACAAAATGTTTCTAATAGACATATGTCAATTTCTTAACCATTTCAGAGAAACCGAATGAAAACAACATGGAACGGGATAAGTGCAGGTGACGGTAAATCACGATACTGTTATCGTATGTTTTGTTTAATTGTGTACATTTACTCACAAAACGTGTTCAAACACTCCACCACCTACTTCAATGAATTTTGTTGATCTGCTATAGACAGCTGCTGCGCTGCTGATCTAAGCTCATTAGTACATTGCTTTACTTGAGCAAAAGAATGGTAAATACGAGCGAGAAGTTCCTCTCGTCCACCCTGCGCGTGTAGACATCGCTTTTAAGCCAACCCCAAACACAGTAATCCAATGAGGTAAGATCAGATGACCTCGGTGGCCAAGCAATGACTCCATGGCGACCGATCCAGGATATGTTTCGTTGAGGTACTGTGTCATTGGCCGTACAGAATGTGCAAGAGCTCCGACTTGCTGAAAGTACATACGAGCTCTTATTGCCAAAGGGATTTCCTCCAAGTATTCTGGTAACACGTTTTGAAGAACATCAAGATACCGTACTCCGTTAAGACGATTATCTTAAATTACTGGACCGATGAGTTGGTCATCAATAATACCGCACCACACGTTAACTGAGAAACGTCGTTGAAATTCCTTTCTACAGTAGGGAGTAGATTTTCGTCTGTCCATACGTGACAGTTGCGTGTGTTGTTGATTCTGTTGCGGATAAATGTTGACTCATCAGTGAACAGAATACGTGGAATTAATCTACCATTGGCAATGATCCACTGACAGAATTATTGCTGGTGGACATAATTTCCTTCATGCAGATGTTGTACACTCTGCCGATGATATGGATACAGACCCTGCTCGTATACTGTGCGTATCACTCTTATTTATGGAATATGAAGTTGAGCAGCAATTCGTCTCGAGCTAGTTGTTAGGTCGCGTTGCGTTTAGTACCTGAAGAATGTTCTCAACTTCATTGAGAGCTTACTGTACGGGACGTTCGTATACAACATTTACGCTGGAAAGCGTACCACGGTCACGCAATCTTGCAAACACCCTGCTAAACACCCTGCTATCTGGAACTCTGCGATTTGGAATTCGTCGTTCGTACTCACGAACAGCGACTCTAGAATTCCCGTCCGTGAAACCGTAGACAAACATCATGTCAGCATACTCTGGATGTGTGAAGACCTGCGGCATTTTTTACTACACTGAACTGTATTCACTGTACACGTAACAACTCTGTAGTTCCCAATACTAGGGCTAGCACTGTAGGACTGAGACTGAGGTAAACAACTGCACTATGCTTAGAGCACCACCGTGTGGAAATGTACATTATACACAACGTAAGATAATAGTAGCGTGATTTACCGTCATCTGCACTTATCATGTTCCTTGTTGTTTTCATTAGGTTTCTCTGAAACTGTTAAGAAAGGGCGTATGCTTATTAGAAGCATTTTGTTCAGAACTACCAGTACCAGTAATATCACCCTTCAAATCACGTACCTTTCCTCCCGACTCACTCTGTATAATTGAAAGTTGGTGTGCTTCCTCTGTTTTTCTCACTCGTCGAAGTGGGTCGATTCGAATGCTAGCGCCAAAACGTCATACAATTAAATTTCTAAAAATAAATAACAACACCTAATTGTTCCTTTGGTGAAAAGTAATATTTTCTAAACGTAATCACAGAACAGTTCACTAAAAATTTTTGGCTTACTAATCAGTAGTAAGAGATAAAGCTACGAAAGATAAAAATTGTTTCGGATGAGATTAAATCTTCTCTCCTCGGGCGACAGCAAATCCAATGGTTTTCGCTGTCCGCCGCATTCAGTGCGTTAATTGAGTTCCAGACACGGCAGTCGGTCTACCTCGCCCAGCGCTCTCTGTATCTCTCTGGCGCGAACATTCCTCTCAATTAAATATAGAATGTAACCGAAAGTGATGAATTCCTATTATAATACTAAAATAACGTCCACGTGAAAGATCGCTAGCTTCCATCCTTAAGTGGAAGAGTTGGACATTTTTATTATATTGTCGGTTTTTGAGGAATAAATTTTATTCAAATTCTAATACCAAAAGTTTCTCTTCGACAAAGTATATGATATATTCGTGATAAACTGCTTGACATAAATAATAAAGTAATAATTCATTAATTTGTCATACAGTATCGTTGCGAGAGAATTTTTTGACAGTTAACCAACAATTATCTTGCAATGATTATACATGACAAATTAATGAAAGATTCCAATATTATTTATGTCAAGCAGTTTACCAAGAAAAATTGTCGGTGAGAAAAGTTTTATCATAATATAATGTGAATAAATGTTGTGTCTCAAAAGCTGTAAATATAATAAAATGGTATAACACTTCCCTTAACAGGGCACGGTACATGATTCAGTGCTATAAGCGTCTGTTTTAAGATTTTAGGTTTCTCGATGCCAATTTAGGAAAAATAAATAAACAACATCCTTAAGGCAGTAGGTTTTGCCAACTCTCTGAGCGAAAAAGATTCTCGAGTAATGTATTTCTGAAGTACAATCTCATTCTCCGAAATCTCGTTCATTTACGCCGCATTCCGATACTCACTGAATTCACTGGTCAGTGATTTCAGTAATGCCAGTTACTGTTCCGATACTGTTGGCGACACTGATAGTCATTGAGGAATGTAAACGGCTGACTCCTCGTACCCGGCTGCAGGACAACTGATTCCACTGGAGCTCAGGAGGATGTGTAGCGCCAAAGAAATTGAGAAAACAGGAATTATTGCGAGATTCTAAACATCTGTCCTCTGGAAATTTTTACAGACATTCAATCCATTATAGTGTTGAATAAGAATATATTTAATGTGCATAAAAGAACATATCTCGACAAGGTTTTTCCAAAGTAGCCGTTGAAAAATAACATTAAAATTATATATAAGAGTTTAGCAGATAAAAATATTAAATATAATTATTCTTATAAGACGTAATTTTTTCATCTGTGCTTGTTACTTAAATTCGTATTCACGTGTGAGGTTTCTTTTATTTACATTTTTAACACTCCCCATTGTTCCGAAACTCTGTCATCACTAACTGTGACGAAATGACCACTGATTACTGATGTGGTTCCCTTATTGCTGACGAACACTGATAGTAGTAGACAATCTATGCAATCACTGTTCTCTCCAGCAGTATCGGAATGCGGTGTTAACAGGGACGCAACTAATCACTCTTGACAAATGCGTGCGTGATCTCTTGCGCCGCAGTTAAATGCACGAGGTTCCGGCGTCATATATTGTACCTCAGAGATTCGTAACACTGGAAACAGTTTTGTTTAAATCGTTTGCTAAAACTATTGTCTAGGATTGCTATAGTTTAATTTTCGGCAATTGGCTTCAAGAAATGTACACTTATTGATTAATGCTTTTAGCGTTGAATTGTGTACTACTGTACTCTTAAATTTGTTTACAAGTAATATTTATGAACAAGTTAGCCTCAGTTTTAAAAGCCAAATTTTATGTTTAAAAGTGTTCTTATATTTTCTACAAAGTACAAACGTTTTTCTCAGATAAAATTTTAAAGAAAAATTTAATATTAAAAAATATTCATGTTTTAAAGTTTTCTTTACTGTAAAAATCATTATCTTTACCACATTGCAACTATCACTAAATAACTTCTATTAATTTAAAACATAACACTTTGAGACTGTTTATCCGCATGATTTTTGCCCGCGTAAAAAATATATTTGACAGAGCATTATCATCAACATTAGACGAATAATAAAATATTAGAATTGTCCAGGCTAACAGATATAATTGTCTTACGTCCTGTATTGAAAAAATCAGTTTTCCTGCTGACGTTCATACATGAGTTACCTAATTTGCAGAAATTTTGTTCTATAGATATCTCTTTTCATATTTATATCACTATTTAAAGCAATGAAATGTTATTCGCTGCTAGCAAAACATAAGCACGCACGCCTTCATGGTTGTGCAAATTTTAAGGACGTTTTTTGAAGGAAATCTCATTTATCTTACTTTGATTTCACTGCGTCATTATAAATAACCTTATTTACGGTGGCGGTTAATCGAAAATTTAGTTTTGTAGACATAAATTATGACTATATTTACTGTGATAAAAATGTTTTAACTTTCATAATTCTTAGCCTTCTTTCGGAAGGAAGAAGGAGGATTATTAGATCACCTGCCTGTCTGTTAGTTTGGGTAAGTGTATGTCCGTCGGTGTGTATCCCGCTAAAAACATTTGAACCAGTGAACCGAATTTCATCAAACTTTGAACTCATATGACACTTAGTATCCTTATTTTACTTTTCTATACTTCGTTTACGTCTTTGTAATCTTTTTTTTTCAAAATGGTGGCCGTTTTTTACATTTTTCAATCAAGCTAGCTATCTGAGGAACCGTATATTAGAATTTCATAAAATTTGTTACACATTTACAACATATAAAACTGACTTGAATTTGTATATCTCGTTCATCGTGTGTTTTATATTTCCAAAATGGCGGCCATTTTATAGTAGGCTATTTCACATCTGGTTTTTTATTTATTTATTTATTTATTTCGTAATTTCACCAAACTTCGTACGAATATATTGCATAGAAAGCTGACTTGGCTTTTGTGTATTTCGTTTCTTCTGTGTTCATATTTTCAAAAAAAAGATGGTCGTTTTCATACTTTTAACATAGTTTTACATATCTTAGGAAATAATTTTCGGAATTTGATCAAAGTTGGTACACATGTACAGGCTGACTTGACTTTTGTATACTTTATTCATCGTATGCTATTTTCTTCAAACTGATGCCCATTTTTTATTTTAGTTTGACATAATCGAGCAAATTTTTTCCTACAGTTAAATATTCTTAGTTCACTTATACAGCTTGGAAATTTGACTTGTCTTTTGATTAAGTTATTCGTCCACTTTACTTCGATAATTTCAAAACGGTATTCATTTATTTATATTTAGAATATTATGTTCATGTATGAGGAAATATTTTTATCGAATTTCATTAAACTAAGTTCATATATTCTACTTAGCATACAGGCGTGACTTTGGTGTATTTAGTTTATTGTGTGTTCATATTATTATGACGGTCATCTTTATATTTTAGCACAATGTGACATATTTGACGAAATATTTTCCCGGAATTCATTAACCTTGGCATGCATATTCTATTTAGTTAGCTGGACTAGTGTGTTTCATTCAAGCTTTGGTAATAGTGTGAAAACATCAGCCGTGTTTTAACTATTTGGATAGAAAGGAATCTCAGAAAAATTTCCCCCAGTTTTATTAAACTGGGTATGCCTATATTTACTGACGTATATTTTGTGTAGGTACTTCGTATATCACATGTATAAATTACTATTACCATTTAATATTCCTAGATGTACTTAAGCTATTTTAGCTTTTAAGGTTAAATTGGACCCACTTTAGGGAACGTAGGCTTATCAGTTATGGTGGTAACTTCTGGGTTAATAATGGTATGACATTGTCCACATTTGCATAAAACGAATTTATGCACAAAAGATAAACCAACTTACTAACCAAATTGAAATAATTCACACAGAATAACGATACTGTGTACTACAAGGTTTCTACATAAGAACTAAAATTAAAAATTGTCATATTTTCTAAAATTCTTGTATTTTATAAATATTAAATTTCGTTTTAAAAATTCGTGATTTTTTTAAAATTTGAGTTCCAAATTTTAACATAACACAAAAATATTTTATGTTTCTATTTTTATACGAGACAGTGTAGCCTGAAACATCGTTATACGTTATGAATTATTTCAGTTCGGTAAGGAAGTTGGTTTTTGTTAATGCATAAAACCGTTTTATGAAAATTTGGACTTTGATATGCCGTTATAAAAATCTATTAAAGTCAATTAATTGTCATTACTGTAAATATAATAACAACGTTTGTGTATAAATCAAACCATATCACGTAAAAATATAAAAATTATGAAACCAATAATATGTTTTGGTGAACTGTTCACTTAAAAATACCTGGTAGGTATTCTACTGTAACGGCTGGATTGATTATCAATGTATTTACGGACTTGAAAAAATCAGCCAACATGGAGTAAACGAATTTAAACAAAACTGTGAGACAGATTTTGATATCTGCTCTCGTTTATGCGTAAAAAAATTAATATCTCTGAAAATAGTAGAATCTAAAGAGCGTGGTCTTAACACACGGTGCTATTAAGTAACATCTCTACTACCCGAAAAATTGTGGCAGGTATGAGCTATGAATACACTCTAAATCTGAATAAGTTAATATTCTCTGACTCAACGCTAATTTATGGAGCAGTTTCAACAAATTGAATCAATGAAAATTGTCACTTTTTAATTACTGAATATTCACTAATTTCCTTTAGAGTGCCAACATCTCACAAGTGAATTAGTGAGTATTCACCGATTTTCCAGTTGTTTTCGAAAAACAGCTTTCACTTATTGAATCTGTGAAAGATTACTGGAACATCTGTGGACATTCACTAACTAACTTGTGGAATGTTGGCGCTCTTTTAACGGTATCAGTGAATAGCCACTGTTTTCACAGTGGTTTCTCGCTTATTCAATTTGTTAAAACTGCTCAATTTATCTGCGTGAATCAGTGAATATTCACTAATACTAGAACTCAAAAAATTGCATTGACGTTGTAGATACATTTTTGCGTGAAACTTCACATTTTATTCAGCATCATGACAAGTGAGTGAAGTTGGATTACGTAAGCTACGCCCGAACACAAATGACAAATCAGAGTATTCTCTCCCAAAACAGAAGTAAAACCTAGTGAAACATCTTCATGTACAAGACAATGACAAGGTGTCCATTTTATACAACATTGTGCAAATTTCATTGTTTCTTTAATGGTATAACATTGGTCAAACCAGAAATTAATTATATTTGCTTATGTGTATTTATTAAATAATTTAATTTTCTTATGGCATCTAAGACCAGGATAAGTCTTGTTGCACTCGGCAGTGAACTTCGCATTCCTTTCACCCCAGACTTCCCTCATTCACTGTTAGTGGGCATGCTTACCAAGAGATACCGTGTCTTCTTTCTGAATGCTCATCTCGGCTCTAATCCATTCTTATCTCTATTTTTTCGGAAGAGGTCACTTTTAAGGGCGTTTGCAGGATTTATTTGTAGCATTTGGAGGTCTTCTTTGATGTTTACGAACCTGGGCATCATTGTTTTAAGGTTTGAATAAAAAAAATTGTGACAGTCAACCTGTTTCCATCCTTTCGTTTCAGGTGATCGTAGAATCGGGTCTTTAGCGTATTGTGTCATTAATTTTCTTTATTTTTCTATAGTCTTTCTTGTTGTATCTTTTCTGTTAGATTCCATTCGTGTAATTTTGTTCTATGATTTCTGTAACGATAAAGCGTTTTCTTTTTCTCTAATTCTTCGAGAATTCCTTTATCAACATTTAGGAAGAATGTTCCAGTCGCGTACGTAACTACTAATTAAAGTACCTTTTATTATGACAAATCTTAATATTTTAGGACAGCAATTTTTTGTTGTAGCTCAGGCAAAGGAGACGTTTGGTAAGGCTATATATTACACAGTCTTTGCTGAGCAGTGTGATAAGCATCCACGAGACAAATAAACCGGTTGTCGCCAGTCGCATGTCATACACACACATTCTAGCAAACAACATTTCCTTCAAAAGTTTCTGAGAGCGTAAGAGATTCGGAAGCACCCATTCTATGACACCCATTTTGGCCCTAGGAATTTAGAAAATTGAGAAAAACAGTTTATTGTAAAGTAAGAACTCTCGTAAACTGTAACTGGATTTTCCACTCAACTGAAGGCAGAAGTATATGCGAAAGTATATGAAGATGGTTGCTCCATAAAAAGTTCTCAATTGTTTAAGAGCATGTGAAGATAAATACGGCAAATAAAAACTTTCCCAGTAAAAGAACATTTGTTCAGCTATTTTATTACTTCCTTCTCGACGTGAATGTTTATTTCTTTTGAAATATAGTTATCACTTGTTTCCTAGTAAAGGAAATCGATAAATCGGACATTTACTGCGGTTGGGAATCATGGATGAAAATATATATATATAGTCTTTAAATTATTGGTACATGAAAATATTTGCTCAAGTTTTGTTTGAATAACTTTCTCTCCAGTGCCACAGACATATTGGGCCGTGACCTATTTTTATGACAACGCTGTGATTATGTGGCATAATTTATTTTCCGAGTTTTTACTACAGTCAGCGAGAAATGAGCGTACTATTATGATTGCTGTCCCCTAAAAGGTACTGCAACTTGGGAAGTTGGGGTAGATTCGAGTGAGCGCATAATGAGTAGGGCAAAATTTATAATATTACTTTCGAAATTTTTACTTTACGAAAAACGTATGATAATCGGTGATATAATTTCATCGTACACTATTACATAACGTAAATTATAAAGAAATATAAAAGTTAGAACTTATAGAATCGGAAAATAATTTTACGTAGTCGTGCGTGTATGAATCATGTGACAACTCTGCGAATTTTTTGTAATATAAGAATATGCAAATACTGATTAATAATGTAACGATTTATGAATGGCCGCAATTACAGGGTTATCGCTTTAACATTTTTGTCCAAAATAATAATTATAGTATATTTATATTTCTTTTGACCGTGCATACTGCAGCAACCGTTTTCTTAATAATGAATTTCGTCCAATTTGTTGTTTGTTTACAACAACTCCCTCTAACTTTATGTTGTGCGATATGAGTCACTTTCTGTTTTTATTTTTTTCCTCTAGTTAGATGGCATTTCTGTTTCGTTACAACGGACTGTAGAATTGATCATTGATTAGTGACCATTTCTAAAATAATGTGTTATTCGCCACGTACATGATGCAGCATGGAGTATAAGGAGAATACAAGAATTGGATGAACTGAAATTCCGGAGAAAACCCGCCGTTCAGCAACAACGTTCGCCACGTTTCCTACACAAAACTCAGTAACCGACTCCCCCCCCCCCCAACAAGGAAAAATATTTTAAGATT
>PNEQ01089424.1:0-25783 GCA_003012365.1 Medauroidea extradentata | reverse complement strand
TGGGCGCAGGTGGTTATCATGGAGTAATACAATCCAAGCGGCACCCGAGGAGGCCTTTTAGCGCTGCCGCCACTGTATTGTATTTCGCCGCCCTGCCCGACAGCCACGGCGCCGAGGAGTGAGTGAGAAGGGGGTGTCCTAGCTCCGCCACCACAGTATCGTACTACACCGCCCAGCCAGACAGTCGCGGCTCGCAACAATATGCAGTGATGGGTTTTGTACATACTGTAACATTTATAACAGTCACATGTCTTACTCAATTGGCATGGGATAGGAAGTGAGTTGAAAGGTAGTAAGCTTGTATATGGATGATTGTGTGTATTCGAAGATAGATGAGGGAATCAGTTTGCATGCAGTCATTGACTGAGTAAATAACAGAAAATAATAAAATTTGGCATAATATCAATATGACAAAGGCGGTGGGATTCACTAGAGGATAAAGAGCAGGCTCGTGTACAAATGGAGTGACTATGAGGTAGGTATGGGAGGTGACAGTACAAGCCCATATGAAAAGTGTATCTGGGCCAGATCTGGCATCAGAGATAGGCAAATATGCACTCATTCATATATGGTACAGATCAGTCTCAGATCTGGCCAAATTCATATGTAAGCTTTTTCCACAAGGGAGTACGTAGGAGTAGTGTTACAGGAAGATCGAGAGTGGAAAGTACAGGTATAAAGAATGGTTTCTAAAGGAAGAAGGGCCCTGGGAATGCTAGGAAGTGTCCTGAATAGAAACAGCAGTGGGCTAAAGAATAAGGCATATATACATCTCAATGGTGCATCCAGTGCTGGACTACATAATTGCAGAGGGGATCCTTACAAGGTAGGATAGGTACAGGAGCTGGACATGGTTCAGCGGAGGGTGGCTAGGGTAGGTGGATAAGGCAAGGACGAGAATATGAGGATGAGGGAAACTACAGGCTATCAGTGGTGATGAAAGAAATGGGTTGGAAAGAGTGGAGAGGCTTGTTATGTTGCTCAAGGTGGTGAAGAGAGAGTGTGGATAGGGGAGTTAGGTCCCCAGTTATTCAGGAGTGACTACAAAGGGAGAAGATGCGGAGAGCTTTGAGGACGACATAGAGGAATAGGCAGTCAATGGTGAGGTAGCTGAGGGAGTGGAATGTGCCGAGAGAGAAACTGGTGTGGGTTGGGAGGGTTAGGTTGTTCGGGAGGGTCTGGAGAAAGAGTGAATGAGAGATGTAGACTTGCCAGGTGACAGTCTATCTGCAAGAATGAAATTATTATTATTATATTCAGAACAGAACTTGGAATTTACAATTGCATGATGGAAATTTGTTTTGTAGCAGTGCGTGGTTTGGTAAATTTTATTGACTTTTAGCCCATTTACTTAATTTGGCAGTTCCATTGCATCCAGTAATGGTTACAGGAGTCTTGTGGTACTGGAGTTGCGAATTGTATTACTGTAAATTTAGTCCTAATTGTAGACTGTATAATCAACATGTCATGTGATTGTGTAAATGTGGATCTCTGAAACTTTAAGTGTAAACTTATCTGATTACAAACAGAATATTTTTACACAGATAAGTTAAATAAATCCAAACACAGGTTAGGGCATTGTCATTCTAGAATACATGCACTGTCAAATATTATTTACCAAACCTGAATGATAATTATTGCCTATTATTCAGTGGGCTTATAAGATTATCACATACTTTATTTAAATAGAATTGCTCCTTTCCCCCTTCCCTTCAATGAATGACCTTTACAGTTGCTTGTCTAATAACTCGTAGTAGTAAATGTGTAGGCAGTTTGTTTTTATCTTTTAATAATTATAGCCTAATGATAGCATTTCAATTGTAGTTAAGCACCCACAGGATGGCAAGCTGTAACTACTGTTTTTAGCTTTTAGTAATTATAGCCTAATGATAGTATTTCACTTGCAGTTGAGCACCCACCGGATGGCAAGCTGTAACTGCTGTTTTAGCTTTTAGTAATTATAGTCTAATGATAGTAATTCACTTGCAGTTGAGCACCCTCCGGATGGCACGAACCCGGGACCATTACGGTTGGATGCAATGCGTCCGGTGTGTCAACAGCAACAAACGCGTAAGTGTTACATCACCGCTAGACATTCTCACTGGTGAAGTGTTACCTGTCACATGTTGTCAACAAGTAATATGTCACGGACCCAGTGCGAACGTAGTGGACTGTGTAGTGTGTGGAGGGCACGCGCATCTTCGTTGCATCACAACAGAGGAATGGCTGGATGTAAACAAACGTTGTTTTCGTTGATTATGTTGCATCACCAAGGTCACGCACCAAAACCCGCGGCACGCCGAGGCACTCAGTGTGAATAACTCGCCTGGGCCAGCAGCGCACTCGACGCCATTACTGCAAATCACCACGTGGCCCACCGAAACTCCACTAGCCCCAGCCACAAATACAACAGCGCCAGCTATCGCACGGCCGATGACGACACCAGCGCGGTTCCAAGCACTGCCACGCTTCAGCGGACACCAACAAGAAGATCGGCATGCCTTTATTGACGATTGCACCCGGCGTCTACAACGGTATGGCGTTGAAGAGGAAGAATGGACGCATTGCATCGCCGATCAGCTGACGGGCGAAGCACAACAATGGTGGAAGACAGTCACGTACTACGGTATCCAGTGGCAGGACTTCTTACGCGCCTTCAACTACCGGTTCGCCAGCACATATGCATCACTTCAAGCACGCAGCCGTCCCATCCTGGACATACAAGGAGAGCACGAGACACTGGCAGCATTCGCAACGCGTAAGATCAACATTGTACGTCAATTCAACCCGCAATTGGATGCGACCGATGTCCTCGAGGTAGTAGCGTCAATTGCAGGACCGGAATTCCGTGGCGCACTAGCTCCACTCATCCACTCCTCTCTGGAGGACTTCATTCGGTCGATCGTCGTATTAGACATCACACCTCGACACGACGATGTACAGCGATGAGAGGCCGACCGCAATGCACCGCGGAAGTTAGGCCAAGCAGCTGCCATCACAAATCAATAACCGCCGGTAAATGTCAACAGCATGTCACACCGGACAGCACCGAGTGGGCAAGGCCGACCCGCACCTGAAGGCCAACCACCATTACCACCAAGGCCAGAGCAGCAGGTATGTGCACCGCTACCTCCCCACCCATGCAGAAATTGCCCAGGCAACAAGATGCACTGGCACAGCCAATGTCCAAATCGTACGCCATACCCACCTCCTAGCCACACCCACGGATGTGGAGCGGGAAACTAGAGGGTGGGGGAGTGCCACCGGACGTGACCTACCCCCACGTCAAAACATCAACACCAGCGCGGACAGTACAACACACCATCCTGCAGCAGATCCAACAGAACAACCACCGGGTGCTACGTATTCCTGTGCTCCTCAACAACAAGGCTTGTTACGCACTCATTGATACCGCTGCATCGCACAACTTCGTACGTCAAGGTTTTGTTGATGTATGCCAAATGACACCCGTCAACCGCACCTTTCAACTAGCAACACGTGAACAGGTAGGGGAGGCCATGGGACAAGCGTCGATTACCGTCGCCATCAGAGACGTCATAACCACCACGATGGCGCTAGTCACCGCCGACCTACGGGAGGACGTCATTCTCGACGTACCTTGGTGACGGAGAAAAACACGATCGTCAAACCCGCAGCACAGCGGATTAATTTCGGCACAACAGAACGGCGAACAGTGTACAAATTGGAGCGGCGTCAGAACGGACGCATGAGTGAGGTGTCATTAGACGACCCTGACCATGCGATACCACCGGAACACCGCGACGCCGTCCAGTGCATCCTGAACGAACGCCGAGACGACTTTGCCGACGCCGATCCACTACAACATACTACTGTCACCGAACACGCCATTCCACTCATACATGATCGGCCCATCTACACACCACCTCGTAGTTATCAGCCACACCAAAGCCAAATCATAAAGGAGCAGATCGCCGACATGCTAAAGGAGGGCGTCATCGAGCCTACCCACAGTCATTACAATTCCGCCATCACATTAGCTTCAAAGAAGGATGGAACTTGGAGGTTTTGCGTCGCCTTCAGACCAATCAACCTGGCCACGGAGTCATCACCGCCGCTGTACGTCAACGTGCGCGACGCACTCAGCTCCCTGGGGCGCGCAAAGATCCTCACTTCACTAGACCTTTGGAGTGGTTACTGGCAAGTACCTGTCAAACCGGAGGACCGCCCAAAGACAGCCTTCACCTCTCCCGATGGGAGGCGTTTTCAATTCCGCGCCATGCTATTCGGACTCAAAGGCTTTCCAGACCATGATGGTCAGGGTGCTGGACGGCTACATCGGTGACTTCGCCCTGGTCTACTTGGACGATGTGGTAATCTGGTCGGAGACGTGGGAAGACCACATCCGCCACTTGTTCTTGGTCCTGGAGCGACTCGTCATAAATCAACTGACGTGCGCCAACCGCAAATGTCACCTGGGGAAAGGGCGGGTAAAGTTCCTCAACCACCTCGTCGACGAGCAAGGTTATCGTCCTACTGCCGATAAGCTGGCACTGATCGACGACTACCCTGCGCCTAAAACCCGTAAACAACTGCGCAAATTCTTCGGTCTGGTGAACTGGTTGCGTGACTACATCGCCGACTTCGCGACGATCACCGTGCCATTGACGGAGTTGCTGTCGCCGCAGAAACGGTTCGTCTGGACAACGGAGCACGAAATTAGCCTCCGGAACATCAAGCAATGCTTCCAGACCTTCCCCACCTTAGCAAAACATGATCCAGCCAAGCATCTCTACCTGCAGACAGACGCCAGCGAGAAGGGACTGGGAGCTGTTCTATTCCAGCTAGGTGCCGACTGAGCGAGGCACGCCATCGACTTCAGCAGAGCAAAATTCGGCAGCACCGAACGCAGGTACGACGTCAACGAGAGGGAATTTCTTGCGGTCGTCTGGGCCATCAAGAGGTACCGTCCTTTTCGGGAGTACCAACGTTTCACCCTCCGCACCGACAATCGCTGCCTGGTATGGCTACATTCCATGAAAGAGGCCCGGAGCAAGCTAGCACAATGATCGATGCTCCTGCAATCGTACGACTTTGAGGTACAGCACGTCCCCGGGTCTAAGAACCAGCTCGCAGATGAGTTGTCCAGGTCACCCGGCAACACCATCGCCGTCGACGATGACGAATGGGACACGTTGTTAACACCCCGGGCCACTGGAGCACTCACGACGAAGCGACCAGCAGCACCATGTCACGTCATAGCAACAGCTGACAAAGAGGGACACAGTTTGCCGCAACTGCTGGAGACCGTCATCAACGCGCGAAGGGAGTGCCCCGACGTACAACGCCGACTAGGTCTGCACGTCGACGAGGAAGGTGAGGTCGAGAGGAATGACAATGGCCACCTTTTGACACGCGCCAGGACACCTGGGGCACTGTGGCGAGTCCATGTACCAACTGCATCACGACGCGCCATACTCAGGCACGCGCACACAAGCGAGTTCGCGGGTCATCCAGGTGCCGCACAGACATGTCTCAATGTATGCTCCCACTTCTACTGGCCAGGTATGACACGCGATGTACGCCGATACGTCAGGGAATGTGTGCAGTGCAACCTATTCAAGAGCCGACGCACTGACGGCACCCAACAGCAGGAATCACGAGTGCCGACGGAGCCATTCGAGAAGTTGTCCTTGGACCTCATGGGGCCTTACTCCAGGACAAAGAGCGGCAAGAGATTCATCCTAGTCGTCACAGACAACTTCTCCAGGTGGACGGAAGCCTATCCAGTGTCCAGTTCTCGTGCACACGTCCTGATACGTACCCTAGAAACGGAGTTCTTACCCCGATGGGGCTACCCGCGTAAGTTGCTGACAGACAATGCAACACAGTACACCAGCAGGAAGTGGAGGGAGGCCTGCACTAAGTGGGGCGTGGTACCACATACCACCGCCATCTACCACCCGCGTGCGAACAACACAGAACGTCGCAATCAAGATCTCAAGACACAAATCCTTCTCCGAGTCGGCAACAATCACACAGCATGGGTGGAAGAGTTACCGGCATCTTTATTCACGATACGCCGCCGAGTCAACTTAGCCACAGGTCAATCACCAGCTCAAATTCTACAAGGACTAGAACTACCACTACCTGGTGAGCATACCTACCCTCACCCAGACGTCGACGAAGCTCCGGAGAGTAATGACGCACGCCGCCGACGTCGAGAAAACCTTCTCCAGGATGTCCGCGCCAACCAGGCGACATATGCGCGGAAGTGGATGCCAACTACTTCGCGACCGCCATGTCACCTCCACGTCGGACAACCAGTGTACATCCAGGCTCACGCCCTGTCGAAAGCTACGAAGAACTTCTGCGCTGGCTTCGCACCACGCTGGAGCGGACCACACCTCATCATCGGCCGACATGGGCTGACCACCTACCTCATATAGGTCAGTCGACGCCGCAGCATTCCCGTCCACAGGGACGACATATGCCTTGCCATCGAACCACCGGACGACGCACGGAACCATGGTGGCGACAAACCCGCCACACCACCGCACACGAACAATGACGTAACCACAACAGAATCTGAGACGGGGAGCGCACGTCAACGCCTCCTTCAACCCACCACGCCCAATGGCACGACGCCCCACAGGACAGAGGCGAGAAGTAGCGCCGATGAAGCGTCCCCCCACACTACCCTCAGCACACCAGCACGCACTGCACCCCACATTAGCATACCCTGCAGCCCGACCCCACCTGTCATGGCACCCGTTACGCCGTCAAGTGTCGTAACACAATCCGTAGAGGAGCCCATCCCGGGCACGCCGATGGACGTACTTGAGGCACAGGCCAAAGCCCAAGAGGACGTCCAAGTCGACGATGCCATGCGCACCCCACATGAGCCATCAGCAGCAGTGTCAGCGACCGAACACGGTGACAAAGTGTCTGGTCACACAAGCCACACGCCAGGGGGAGCACAACGCCCCACAAGCTTGCGCCTCAACCCCCCCTTTTTTGCGACGTCTGCAGCATCGTCGCCCACCGACTGTTCCAGACAGCAGCAGCGATGACGACTCAAGTCTAAAGAGTGAGTCTTCACCTCCCCGATGTTCACGGCGCCTATGCCGTCCATGCCGAACGACCTGCACACTATGCAGCGAATGCCCGCCCACCAGAGCAGCCGCCGATGCCCCACCCCGTCTTCAGGGTCACGCCCCTACGGGGCCACCGCGAGATCGAAGTTCGCACTTCCAGAGCCGGTACAATCTACGCACCCGTCAGGAACGCCGGGCTCCAGCGTCCTGCTGCGCATGACACAACAGCGCACCAGGTCCAACGACAGGATCACCAGGTCTCCGCAGAGGTCCAAACGGTCTCCCAGGAGGGGGGGCATTTGATGCCAACCACCCTAGCCCGTTTGTCCCTACAGCGCCACCATCACCGTCAACAGTGCCCCAGCGCATCCTACGTCAGCTGTGCACCCGACGACGTGTGCATGGATCATCAGCCAGGTAGGAATGGGAACACAACATCCGCATATCGGATCACGCCCACCCACGTGGCAAAAATTACCAAGAGGTAACTCATTAACGACACGACGAATGAACAAACTAATTAGCACAAAAATTACAAGACATGCGTAGTATCACTGGCCATTGGTCGTTTAGTCGAACTCTCTCTCCTCACGGTGAAATTAGCCACGTAAGTGACACATAGGTTTTAGTCTGTAACTTATCAGTGTAGCACACCAGCATAATGATAAACATTCCAAACAGTTCAGTTTTAATGACCCAACAGGGAATTGAAGTGGGGACGGTCAACGGGAAGGGACTTAAGAGGTCTCCCGTAGTAACTGGGTTATTTTCAGCATACTCGCGCCAAAAAGACGTATAAGGTAGTACTTAAATTTTTGTTGTCAGGTTTTTATGTTTTGAAAAGAGTTTGTGAAAAGGTTTTCTAGTGTGTGTTCTGTCGGCACATCAAAAACAATTAAGTACCGACAAACGCAAGTGCTGTGTAATTGTTTCATTAATATCTTTACTACCAACTTTATCATCCACGATTGTCTAAAATGTTAATCTATTCCCTGTGTTTCATCATAATAAATTTTTATTAATTATTTCCATCAGTGTTGTGTATGTATTTTCATCTAAAACAATCTCAAGCTATTTTTAACTTTTTATTTGGCGAGTGGCGCGCACGAGGGAGATCGCCACGTACTCGCCATATTGCAATTCAGTCTCGGTTTTGAGCTCGGTCGGGGCGCACGCATGTCGCGTGCTCTGAGGTCTTCAGGGTTGTCTTATTGATTGTTAGCTACAAGAGACTCATTTAATACCGGAACCGTTTGCTATTCCCCTTAGAGCCGTGCAGCCCTAGATCCCAACATAAATTTAACACGTAATGTAATATTTTCCACTTTAATAAGTTGTGTGTAGTGAATAAGGTAAAGTTAACCTAGTCAAGTGTATCCTGTGTGTGTCCGCCAGGGAACCTCAATGTGTGCGGGGCAATCTGCGGTGCACATGTGCAACTTAAATCATGTTACGTAAGTAAATAAGAAATTGAACCTGGGTCTCGACGACATTCTTGTGAAAGTGTTTACCTCACTAGGCCTTTAAGAGGGCTCTGTGTTGAGCAACTAACCTGGCTCTGACAAGGTTAGGCTTCCATGCACACACACACCAAGTGAATACCCCTGTGTCTTGTCATGTACGCCTACGTTATTGTGCCCCTATGGCTGACGGCGGAACGACCCTCTCTCATGCTCTCCGCCCGGTAAATCCCGTGGAAGCTGGCGCCCATGGCAACACCACTCACCAATAGCACACGGCAACGCGTCAATAGACCGTGCACGGTCTTTGAAGGTAGAGGTCTTGACACTGAGGAATAAAATTTGACTCCCTTCTTGTCGCCGAGCGCTAGTAGTAATTTTGTGGAATATTTGACTTGTTTTTGTATTTGGCTTAGCTTAAAATGTGAAGTTGTTACCGGAATTGCGAGTATTATACAGAAGAAAAAAATGGGAACGTAAATTTGTATTAGAACACATTTTTTTACAACAGTAAAATTTAGTTTTTAAATATTTTGTGTAAATAATAGCAAAAATGTTAAAACGCAATATGTAAAGAAGACAAATCTTCCACCAAATTACTACTAGTGCTCAACGACATGAAGGGGTCACTGGAGAGCATACGCTGTGTCAATACCTCTACCTCTTAGACTGTGACCGTGGCCTATGTCAACAATTTCGATTATGCAATTTTTATGTATTTTAAGAATTATTTTCGTCTCAGAAAGACATCTTTTGACGACTAATAATGTTATATACATGGTAGTAAAGGTTTGTATATTTTTGTTTAATTTTGCTCTAGTGTGTGTGCAATGGACGGCTTGCCAGTAGCATTTGCGCACTGAATCATGGGTAGTAACAGCTGATTTTGCACAAACGGCACCGGAAAACATATACTATTATATGGGTTGACGAGTTTATATTCATTAATTAAAACTTTTGATACACTCTCAGTCGAAAAATTGTCGTTTCTTAGTATAAGGCAACTGCAGACGTTTTTAAAATACGTATGTCGTATATCGTATTGAATAATAAACAACGATGAAGCTAAATCAATTGTGTCACTGTTGACAAGAGATGATAATTTTGCTGCATATTTCTTATGGTAAACACACAATTATTATACCAGGCAGTATTTACAGTAGGCCTAGGTTGGTTGTTATTGTATTCTGTAATAAACGCAACAAATCAATAGGAACACTGTCTAAAAATGAGTAGGCCTACAACGAACCTTCTCCCGACAGGCCGTCACAATGCAAGTTTCCATACAGCGAGAATCTTGCTTCATTAATCTACACTTAGAAATTATTAATTAATGTCGTAACAAATTGTTGACATATTAACCACTTCCCTAAAACAAATGTAATACCCGGCAATTAACAATAGTATGTATAAGCTACAGAAAAACGAAGTGGGCCTATATGCATATGGGATCATGGTTAACAGTAGGCCTATATAAAAAAACTGGAACTATATAATTTGATGATTGATAGCAGTAGTTTCATTGAACTGTAACAGCACTTAAACGTTCTGGAGAAATTCGCTAGGGTATTTGTTATTAACACACATTTCCAAGAAATTAACGAACAGCTTAGGCCTTATCTTTATCAAGGAAACCAAACTTTACTTTAGGCTCATAAAAATTTATGCACCCACACGAATGTACGACCAGAACATAAACACTGTAATACCTAGCCACTCAAACATAATATTAATAAACTACACGAGTTATTTTAATTAAAAAAAATTTTTTTTCCCTAATTGTCTTAGGATAGTTCTTCATGGGTAAAACCTCAAATTTGTCTCAAGTGATTTGCACTGTACACTGTTTTTTAAATATAACAATTCGCCAAAATAACTGCACACTTGTTTAAATTAATAAATATGTGATAAAACAGACATAAATAAAATACTGCGAGCAAGAAAGCCAAGTGACGGACTTTTCGATGAGATTATCTACATCTATAAATCATTGGACATTATGAATTTTTGTATCCCTTCAAATGACTGTTGTTAGTCGTACTATAACACGTTAAATATATAGCAGTGGTTTTCACGGTTCGGTATAAATCATTTAACAAACATGCCTTTTATGGCAAACGAGCGATTGTATGTGCAAAAACAGCTGATTCTTCCAGCATGCAATCTGTTCTGACGTCACGGTCCATGTCGTCCATTGTAATGATCAGTGCTGGCAAAAGTGCTCCTGAGGTCAAAAGGAGATACCGAAACGAACAAACTTCTAATGTTGTCGACCATGAACGCCCCTCATAGCTTGTGGTGGTTCGTCTGTGAGTTCTGTTGCGTTTGACTGAATTTGTAATAAAATAAGTAAAAAATGAGTGATAAACCAACAACGCAAGCTGTGCAGCCAATTGTGAAAATTGGTCATTACACTCTAGGGCAAACATTGGGTGTTGGTACATTTGGAAAAGTTAAAAGTAAGTAGCCTGCTGGGTTTGTTTTGAAGTGGGCCTTCAATCCATTGTTTTGCTTTTAGGTTATGTGGACTTAAAATTAATTTTTATTGAAATGGTAGTTAAATCTAAAGACAGGTATTGCAAGTTTTCTGACTCGTAGGTTATGCCTAGGTTATTTTATAGTGTAGTGTGTACTGCGCGAATTATTCACAGTGTGAAGCTTGACGGTGTATCCGACGTTTATTTATAAGTGTTTGTTTATGGGAAAGAAACCTTTAGGCCCCTTCGAGAATGTGTTGACTGCTATGAGAATGCGGTAACTTGGACTTATCGTCCTCTATGTTCAGTTTCGAATGAACATAGTTATGCAATTAAAATATTAGGAACTCTGTAAGTAGTCTTTAATCTTGATTATCTATATAAAACAGTGAAGAGATTTGGGTCAGCACTTAAAATCCAGGTTTTTAGTGCCGGTGAAGGGGGGGGGGGGTCGGCATCTGTATGCGACAACATCCGAATGAAGAAAGAGGCAAACGGCAGATTCTCGAGAAAACCTACAGACCAGCGGCATCGCGCAGCACGATTACCATATGCAAAAATCCGGGACCGACCCCGCTGGGCATCAAACCTGGATCACCTTTGTGGGAGGAGAGTGCTCAAGCCGTAGTGCTAACCACACCCCTTTATAAACTAGTGGAAAAAATTTTGATTGCCCACGAAATATTAAAAAAAAATGCAAACATAGGAAATTAAAAATGGAAGTATAAAATAAACTAATTTTGTATGTAAAATTAGGTTTCAGCATGTTATTTTTATTTTTTATTTATTTTATTATTTTTATAAGTGTTTCGTAAATCCCATGTTGAGCATTTGCTCAGGATATGAAACTTGTCATATACAATATCAAACATGCTGACATCATGATATAGCCTATACAGATATGTTTAAAATTAACTGACAAATATTGCATAAAAGTACACAATTCAAAGAATCTCAATATGTACATAATACACAATATCATAAACACATTCTTTCAAGTACTATGAGTAAACAATAACATAAACTTATAAATAGATTAATACGAAGGCCTTATTTACAATAAAAAAATTGCATCCTTTCCCTAACTAATTTGCTCTTTAATATATACCACAATAATCATCTATTAAAGTGCAATAAACGTAGAACATTTGTTTAAGCTTCTAAGAATTCGGGTATGGTAGGCTATAAAAATTAGATTTTGTAAATATATCTTAAGTGCTCTTAGAAACTGACTGTCACTGATGTATTTTATTTTTTTTTTCTTAGTGAGATATTTGCTATAAATTTGAATACCAGAAAAAAAAATGGCCCTTTTTGAAATATCTTTAAAGAACAAGAGGGAACGTAGAGATTGTTTAGTTGTAGAGTGTTATATTTATGATAGGCCTAATTTTTTTTTTCTTTTTCAAATTTATTAAAATTTTTATGAATAAATTTAGTTATACCATATATATAATCACAAGCTAAAGGTAAAATTTTTGAAATTAAGTTCTACATGGGGTGTTGGGTTTCACTCCAGCCAGTATCCGAACTACTTTTTTCTGTATTACAAAAATTTTGTTCACTTCCGTTGAATTCTATAAGGGAATGAAAATAAGCATAATATATCAGTTCTACTTGTTTTTGTGTCTACAATTTTCTTAATACATCTCAAGGCAAAGCATGAAGAATTTATCTTAGGAATTAGTTGTTTAATATGTTCTTTCCATGTAAGGTTTTCATCAAGTTTTACCCTAAAAATTTTGTGCTCATTACACATTTTATTATTTCATTATTGTAAGTTATATTCAGCTGAAAATCCTGGCTTCTAGGCTTGAAATATAAAATATTTGTTTTATCAACATTTAATGTTAATTTGTTAGCTGTAAACCATTACTTTCAATAATTATGTAATAACAATAAGTTCAGTTTGGCATCCACCTGATAGCAAGCTATAACACATTTCCTCAATCACATACCAAACTCCTCATAAACTTTACAAACACATTTCACAGTGACATACTCCTTCAAAAGTAATTTTCACTCCCTTACCAACCTCGCAAGCTTAGTCTGCCTACCTCGTTCTGTTTTACTCCCCAGCATCTGAATCTTCTCATTGTTGTTCCCTCTTCCTCTATACTCTGCCGTATTTAATATACAACTTTACTCACCCCCATCTCCCTCTCCATTCACCACCATGTACATCCTCACCAGTCTTTCCACTGGTACTTTTTTCAGTGGCCTGTCCTCTGCTTCCCGCAGCGTGATGAAACCCAATTCTTTCCTGCCTCATCATCCTCTACATATAATATAAATTTTACATACTTTCTTTATCTATAATTTAACGCTATTTTGATTATAATCTACAGCTTTTACAGAGTCTGGCACATTTTGAATTATCTCTGTAGCCTATTACGCTTTCTAGGTATGTTCAATTATGGTGAAATATTCAGCTACAGTAAGTTTATCTACAATTTTCCGTGCTGATTGTAGCTACCACATACCAATAAAACATACATATACAGTTCAGTGTTCTCCCCAGAAAAAATTTAGAGCTGGCTGGTTCACAAAACCAGCTGGGTGCATCGTGGAATAAGCTTGATGGTGTTTGTAAGAATGTCTATTTCTTAGCCGAGTGGTAGAGAAAACTGGCCGGGTAGGGCGCCCGGCAAAATGGGCCTGGGGAGAACACTGCATTTAAATAAAATTAATGGCCCCTTGTCACAGGTGACCATTTGCTCAATTCTATATTCATAATTACACTCTAGACACAATGTCAAATTAGCATATTACATAACCCTCTATATTTACTTGGTGGAACCCGAGACAAGCAAATATATTGCTGCCAAAAACTTAAGTAATACAGCTTCTCTTTTTAGTTTTTGTTTTCTTTTTTTGTCTATCTTTTCTAATATCTGTCACTTGATCTGACTTCTTAACTCATCGCACACGACAAATACTCGTATCGGCTACCCCAAGCATAATTGATCCTGTGGCTTCTCTGTCTGTCTCATGGCTAGAGGGGCGTCATGGTTTTTGTTGAAGTCAGGGCTATAACCAGGTCGGTGCTCAGCATCATGTTCGGTTGTGAGGGGTCTTCTCCATATTCTGGGGACCTCCGTGCAGCTCTGTCTACGATTGGTGGTACTCCTGCCTTGCTCATGGCCCGGGATGGCTGTTGACGCTGGCGTCTTGGACGTTGTTTGCCTTGCTCTGACTCCTCCAAGATGGCTGCTGTTGTTGCTCCCTCTGAAATTTTGTGTGGGCCCCAGATCTTGCTGATTGGCAGAGCTGGGACCCGTTGTACCTAGTCATCTGGGTCAGTCTCAATTGGCTCTGAGCCGTATGTCTGCCCTTATTCCCTGGTGTCGGTAGCGGGCGTCAAGGGGAACAGTTATACCAGCTCCCTAAGGGACTGGTCATCTGACCTGAAAACATTCTCATGTTTTCCGCTAGACTGTGAGTTAGCGGGTGGCATGGACAGGGAGCAGTTGGCTGGTGGTGCCATGACCTCTACGTCGACAGCAGAATCCTCAATCAGAGTGATATGGGCCTCCCGTATTTTGTCCCTGTGGATTTTCTTCAGCCGCCGCTTGCCGTCCTTCGCCAAGTATGTGTGTTGGCCTTGGGGTTATCTATTTACGTGGGGCCCTGTCCACCTTGGGGTTAAGCCAGCACAGAAATTGCGAGCACCCGTGGACAGTTGATAGTATCTCACGTATACCTGCATGCCGGGTTCCAGCAGTGGAGGAGGTTGCTTGGACACTTGTGTGATGCGTTGTATATAACCCTCTTGATTCAGTCGAGCTGCGACGAGGGCAGTGGTGTGGTGCTCCTGCCTTGAGTTGTCATCAGCGAGGTTGGCCGGAGCTAGTTCCCCAAATAAGGGGAGGATCCTCCCTTGGACCAGCGTAGCGGGAGACTGTCCAGTGGCGGCATTGATTCGGCGTCGGAGGCAGAACAGGGCGTCTGCAAGGTGCTGGTTCCATTTGGAGTGGTCCTTGCCCACTCGGAGACGCAGCTCCACCTTGAGCTCGTGATTCCGACACTCTGTCGGATTTGTTGTTCGTAAGTAGGTGGGGGTGGTATGGTGTGACACACCTATTGTCTGACACTACTTCCTCCAGTAACTGTTGGCGAATTGAGTCCTGTTGTCTGTCAACGGTGTACGAGGAAAACCCCAGTGTGGAGAAAACTCTCTGTAACTTCCTTGTAATAGTACAGCCTCATGTGTTGAACAGGGGGTATGTTTCCACCTAATGTGTAAACATGTCTGTCACATCCAATAAAAATCTTTTGCTCTTGGACGTGCAGTGGTAGGTGCCCATCAGGTCTATGAACTGATAGGGCTCCGTGGGGCGCCGCGGTGCCTGCTGTTGGATACTGACCCCTCTCTTAGTCTTCTTGCTTTGGCACTCCCTACATGCCCAAATGTACTCCCTTACATCATGGCATAATCCGGGCCAATGGTAATGTTCGGCGATGTTCCGCATGATCTGATCAACCCCTTGGTGTCCCGCAAAGACATCATCATGAACAAAACACAATACATTTTCCCTGGCTTCGGGAGGCACAAACACTTTCAACGTTGCATTTGCGTTTAGCGACTTGGTCTGCAGTACATCGTCAACCACCCTGACCTGGTCCAATGGGCTACTGGCACAGACACTAGGCGAGGTCTTCTGGACCTCGAGGACTGTATTGTTAACCTCTGGCCACGTTGTGTAACCAGTGACGTGTGTGATGGTTGGGACAGTCCCGCCTGTGCTTCCTCTGTCATCTGGCTGACCTGGGAGACTATCGGGATAGATCAACATGGACACATTGTCGCCATCTCGCACCATCTCATCGTAGTTTGGTTCCCGGGACAGATGATCCGGTATCTCGTTCTCCTTGTTTGGCATGTGTTCTACCACAAAATCAAAAGATTGCTATTAAAGGGCCCACCTGATTAGTTTGCCTGCATTATGTCCAGCTATGTCAAACACTTGTTGTCAGTCCTCAGGGTGAACTGATGGCCCTCCAGGTGTGGGCGTTACCGCTTCAGGTTCCATACGACTGCTAGGCACTCCCTCTCGTTGCTGTGGTACCTCCTCTCAGTCTCGTGGAACTTGGCGCTGTCATAGTTGATTATAAGGTGGGTGCCGTCATCGGCCAGTTGATAAGAGTACCACGCTAGCACCATCCATATTGGCGTCCGTCGGGACATACAGCTTTAGTTTGGGGTGGATTCTGAAAAGGACGTGACTGGGTGAATTGATTCTGCAATTCATTAAAGGCCTGTTGAGTGCTCGCATTCCATTGATGACGCCATTGCGTTGATAGCAGGTCGGTCAACGGAGCCGCAATAGAGGCAAAATGAGGAATAAAGTTGCGGAGCCAGTTGGCACCGCCCAGGAAGCGTTGTAGTTGTTTTTGTGTTGATGGGAAGCTGTCGTAGGCTATCATGGTCAGGTGTTAAAGGTGTGCATAGTTACCCTCCTCACACACCCACATGTCCTATGAATTCAACGGATGTGTCACCTACGTGGCACTTCTGTGGCAACACCATCAGTTGGTGTATAGCAAAGCGCTCCAGGACAAGGCTGAGGTGGTGGAGGTGCTCTTCCCAAGTCTGCTGCTAAATGATATCATCAAGGTAATTGGTTTTAAATTACCATTGTACCCCTCTAGGACTCGCATCATCACGTACTGAAACTTTGTAGGTGCACACTTTAGTCCGAATGGCATGGCTCGGAACTGGAACCGTCTGCCATCTGGGGTGGTGAATGCAGTTTTCTCACTGTCTTCTGGCCTGATTGGGATCTGCCAGTAGCATGATTTCATGTCCAAGGTGGAGAAGATACGTGCATTACCCAGTCCTGCTAGGGCCTTTTCAACGTTGATGTGCGGTGGTGGCGAACTTGCAGTGATGAGGTTCAGCGGCCAGAAGTCTACGCAGAAGCGCAAGGTGCCGGCTTACTTTGAGACCAAAACAATCTGAGCATTGTATGAACTGTCCGAAGGCTCTATGACTCCCTCCGTCAGCATCTCAGCAACTTGTTTGCGTATGGCGCGTTGTTCCCTCATGCTGTACCCTCGTCATACCCCCGTGGTCCCGTATACTCTGGGTCTGCCTCTGAGGTCCAGATGGAGTGCTCGACAGCTGTCATATGTATCAGGTCCGAGAACGCAGATATGTCTGCTCTCTTTCAGGATGGTCTGCACTGCTTCTCTGAATTCAGTTGGCACACCATTATCAAGTTCGTCCAAATTGACGGGACAATGTTCCACCCGCCATTGGTCGACGGCATTCGCAGTTCACCGTTTTCCTTTTCCCACATATACTCTTCGCACTGCAACTTCTATGACTGCCTCCTGTTCGCGTAATTATGGCTGACCCAGCACAACAGGCTCTTGTAAGCCCTTGACAACCAGAGCTTCCACTTGCTGTGTCTGTTCGTGGATTCAGACCGTGAAGTCTGTAATGCCTTGCGTGGTGCTGATACCATCATGGATGACTAGTTGTACTGTGCTGACCTGTAGTCTCAACTGGTCGGGCTCAACGAGTTAGGTCGACGAATGTGTGGCTTGCGGCAGTGTCCACCAGGGCCGCAGTTGGGTGGTTGTTCACTTTGACTGGGCTTCTTAACAGTTGGTCTGCGGTAGCCATCATATTCCCCAGGTAAGGGGTAGCCGTGTTGCTATGTGTCTCATTTGTGAACGTAGGTGTGTTGACGGGAAGGCGAGCGTCGGGAAAGTCTTCCCTGCCTATGCATTTCCAGATATCTGTGGGTCTCTCAACAGGCACTCCCTATGCCAGTGGAAATTTGGAGGTGGGCAGTTGTAGCACTGAGGTGGTTGCTGTTCTCATCGTGGTAGTCTTGGTGGTCCAGACATGCCTGATTAGTGCCCGCTGGGCCCCTCACTTGGACGATACCCGTGTCTGTCCATCTGACGCTCTCTCCCGCAACTCAGTGAATTGACGACCTCTGTACCAATGGCTCGCTTAATGTACCCTTCAATACTCTCGTCCCATACTTTGGTCGTGAATGGTTAGATCTCCGGTCATATTCTCTGGGTGATAACTAGCTAGTGCACCCTCTGGTGGTGTGCCTGGTTGTGTGCGTCTGAACAGCTGCATTTTTGGCTTTGAATTTCTCAACGCCTTTTGTCTCCTTTCGTTTATCGCCATAAAATTGTGCTTGGCATTTGGCCAGGGCCTCCTCTGTGTCGAATCTCTGGCGTAGGGCTCCAGCGAATTCTCCCCAAGTCATTGTGGGACTTCCCCAAATATTCCACCACTCACGTGATGCTCCTTTCAGGCTTCCTTTCACCTGCTCGACCCACTCTTCATTCACCATGTCATACCTCATACCTCATTAGTCGGGTCTCACATTGTTGTGTTCCACGTCCTCATACATATGTCTGTAAACTCTGGAAATGTTGTTTTGTGATTGGCATAGTGACGTTGTTGCCCAGTAGCGAGTGTAGCAGCTGGGGTGACGGAAAGACGGGGTACACTGATGGCCTTCGGAATGAGTTGTTTTGGTTCAAGCCAGTTGAAAATCCATTGTTGGGATTGTCCTGCATGTGGTGCACCGTGCACGGGGTGTGGAACACCGTAGGTGTTCTGACATGCCCAATGATTTGTTACACCTAGGTGAGTCTAATTTTACAAATGAACCACACGCAAACACGCCTTCTGCAAACGTGACCAGTTCTGCTGCGTGTACACAGCGACTGTTACATTTTGTACGACAAGTTACACGCATGGCCCACTACTTTCCTAATCCACCACAATTTGGGGAGTCACAGGTGTTTTGGTCGGATCTGTCTAACCTGTCAATAAAGTTCCCAGTTTGCAGTGGAGTCAGAAACGTTAATTTACGTTGGGGACATTGGCAAGTGTCCCGTTACCTCGTCCCCTAGCAGGTCTTGGTAAAGTCGCAGTTTACACTGTGCACATTCTATGTCTATATTGGTGATTATAAGCACAGTATCTTATAAAGCGCATTCCCAGCGTGTAGCTGTTCCGTTGATGTCCGGCAGGAGCAGGTACTGATGCTAAGCTGCTGGGTGGTTGTGCGGTGTTGCTGGTGCTTGGCCTAAAAACTGCTCCCATGTTGTTCCAACCAGCACGTCCAGGTTTTCTCAGATGTCTTCCTTTCTTCACTACCGTCTTTTCCCAGGTTAAAAGCATGCCAAAGCATTGGGCGCCATATGTCGCCGTCCGGAGGATGTGCAAGTGACTGGTGACACTAAATGCTTTGCATGTACGCGACGAGCGAGTACAGCGGTATATGGATCATTTATAAGGGCGTCACCTGGCAGTTACCGGCCAGGGCAGGACTCTTAACTCAGCGTTGTGTTAAACTCGGCTGGCGACACTTCACTTACTCGGGGAAAAATAATCTGCTCACTGAATTGGTAAAGGGTGTTGGAGGGATTTAAGAAGACTGCTGGTTAGCACTTCTAGGCGGCTGCCCACTACCCACACCCTAGGGCCGTACTATGATCAGTTCCTACACCATTTAAAGAGAACTGGGCAGATATGCAGTTTGGCTTGGCACGCACACAGGTGGTGAGATACAGTAAAAGTAAACCTTCAATGTTATTCAGGAAGCTCAATGTAACTAGGGGGAATGAAACGAAACCCAGATCGGACAAATAAACGGTACCCGGCATCAATTACATTGATAACACAACCTTCACTCGCTCCTTGCGTTCTACTTCGTGCTTGGTTGAAGTGCAACCAGTGTAGAGAATGGTGGCAACCGGAAAAGCTAGTGAAAAACAATGAGCAAGGTACAATTATTAACACTGACAAAACACATAACACGCAATTATATTATAGAATAGTATGTAAACACTGCATATAATAACAAACCTTCATTCCCACAACCCTTCCTGTTGTATTTTACTGTTCTCAGGGAGTTTTCATAATATTAACCTAGTTTCCCTAGGCTGTGACCATGGCAATATAGACATACATAATGAGGACACCATTGAGTTAACTCCGTGCCTTTGAAGTGAAGTTGGGATGAGGGGTGACAACTACACCAGCTCAGTAAAGGACCATCTGGGAGCATTTGGAGGTAAATGCTGTTGAGATCGGGACTCATCCATGTACCTGGCCTGGGGCCTGGTACAATGACAGTAAAAACAAATAGTTTTAAGTGTAAACAGAAAACCTGTTTGCACTAAATTTGCAAGTTATAAATTAATGTAACACATATCATCAACACTTGAACATCTGCAACAAGAATATCTTTAAAATAAAGCTATAAGTGAATGAACTAGTTGACGCCTACTGGCTTGAGGTCTGAGCTAATTATGAGATGTAAAGTTATAGGATACGGTGCTACTCAACTATTATTTAGCTGAGTCAGGAGTATGAAACTTTAACAGAAATAGATGCTGAATACACTCTAGAAACAACACAGTTTTTTTGGTCACTTGTGTATTGTATGTTCTTGGGTATACATACAGAACACACATAGACACAGTGAGGATTATGATGTTCATGTCCAAGTCAAATGCATAGAGTCACAATTAATTAAACAGTAGTTAAAGTAAAGTTGAAGTTCTCATACCCGGAAACACAAAACACGCAGGGAAAAAGCACACAAGGGAATTGAAAAAAAAATAAAAAATTCCAGAGAGTTTATGTTGAAACCGAGTTATTAATCAGTTAAACAAATGATGAAATCCCCGGTAGCCGATACACATCAAGTGTTCCGTCATGGTCGCGCTAAGACTGGGACCACACCAGAGGTTTCCTGGCAGTTTTCTGTGAAGCCTGCTAGTGTCGTCTTGTTGCTTCTGCTTGTGTTCATCAAAACAAATTGACAAGAAAAAATTACTTTTTTGCTAATTATGTCTAGGTCTTGATTAATGCAGTAGACAAGCTATGAAAACAATTTCTAAATTAACTATGCATGCATAATGAACAAAACACATATTTCCTACCCTAAGAGCTGCCATCTTGGAAGTTGTTTACATTTTGATTTACGTGCGTGCACTTGGGGTAGAAGAAAGAACATAACTCTGTTAATCAGTAAACTAATGAAAGATAAATACACAAATTATGGCTTGCTACACATGCAGCGATATTCCCTATTACATCCCTTCGTTAGTATTTTTATGGAAAACATTGTCTTAACACTGGTTTGGGCTTGGAGATAGTACATCAATTTGAACCACATGTGCAAAGTGTAAAGCAATAATGTAATAAGTTTTTTTATGTTATAAATGTTAAATTAGGTGCATCTTCACACGTAAATTTAATCTTACTGAAAATCTTGCAATTTTAATAAAGAAATGACAGTAAGACTTCACCTATTGTTTGAGACAAATAGATAGTATATCATAAAACAGAGGTATTTGACTACTTCACTTTAGTGAAAGTACCATTTTTTCAATAACCATTAATTTCAAACTTGAAATCAAATTTTGATATTTTTTTAAAAATAATTTTGGTTTTGTGTTATAAGTTATATTTTATATAATAACTAAATAAAAGATCAGTGTAATCAAGTTTATCTTTTTACATGTTTTCTTCTAATATATGGAATGATTGTTCATTGTTTTACTTTTCTTATTATAGTTGGTGAACATCAGTTAACAAAACATAAAGTTGCAGTTAAGATACTGAACAGACAGAAAATTAAGAGCCTGGATGTTGTTGGAAAAATTAGAAGAGAGATTCAAAATCTGAAGCTTTTTCGTCATCCACACATCATAAAATTGTGAGTGATTTTATGCAAAAATTGTTTTGTAATATGTTTGTAAGTTGGCTTATTTTTAGTGAAGTAATAGGTCTTACGGCCTGTTTTTGTGTCAGATTTCAAGTGTCATTTATTCTGACAGTTGAATCCCTTTAGTAGTGTGACGGGAGGGCCCTCAAAACCCCAACCTCACACTGACCAAAACATTAAAGCACTCGGGGAGTATCAATGGGCTAGGGGAAGGTCAGAGAAACATCAGTTCCTGATTGCAACACTATATTACATCCTTTGAAATACAATGTTTCACAAAACAACTTGAAGTCACTGAACAAGAAGTTGAACCGGACAAGAAGGATGGGAAAAGACAAAGTTCGTATAGTAAGCACCTTATCATGTTTGCCGTATCAAAGGAGGAGTGGCTCTGCCCGAGCTGCAATCACAACTGGCCGCAGGATGACATGATAGAAGCGACGGAGAAGGGGAAGGAAAGTTGCGCATGCAGCGTGAAGCGCGAGGGAAGAGGGAAGGAGGGGGAAGCACTGGTGGGAGGCTTAAAATTGTGTAGTCGGAAACATATCCACAAAATGTCATCCAGCCTGGATGGTTGGGAAGTATGGCACAACTCATAACACAGTAGCTTCAAGTCAAAAGCATGCATAAAGCAAATTTAAAAATTGTTTTAAATAATTTAATTTAGCACCTCAAATTTGTAACTGTAGTACAGTGCTGTATAAAATTATGCAATTAGTTGTTGAAATTCCTTCTTTGCATTACTGTCTTTTGGACCTTCTAGGAGTTGACAGACTTATAGTGGTGTGTAGTATTTGAACACTACACATGTATGCTACTACGTTTTCATTTGCATGAGACATTTCTGTTTGTGTAGGTGTAGAACACATTATGTATCTGTTGTTATCAATTATAATTATATTCAGTATATATTATATATTTTTGATTATCTATCGGCTGATTTTCTGCTTTGATGCTTACCCACTGCATACTTTAAACAAATAATAAACAAACTGCTCAAGTTGAGTGTAAAAACTTTTGAATTACTTTTACACAAAATTTCATCATAATTAGTAATTTGTGAGATATACTTATTTTGTGGGGGCAATATTACTGTGACTAAATAAATAAATATGTATATCACCATCTAAAGTTATTAATGCAGTGTTTATTTCTGACGGGCTCAGCTGTGACACAAAGGTGCATGCTCCACGAATTGTAGCTATCAACCTCTTTGCTGCTCTGCCGTAGTGTCGTCCGTGCCTGCTTCTGCACACTACTGTCACTGATTGCTTTTCTGTGTATCAGCAATATTTTTGAACAAACATTTGAACTTTTTAGTAAGTGACTTGTTATTTTTTTTTTCAAGCAATTAATATGTCAAACAAAACATGGACCAGTAATGTTAATATTACCAGTAAAAAAAAAAACACAAAAACTACAGTTAAGTTTGACTCGTCGCCACCCTTAGTGTTGTGGGTTGCGATCCCCGAGGTGGCTGAAACGTGAGTGGGTTGGTTGGTTTTGGCAGCGTCTCGGGGAGCGGTCATCGAGCTATTGCATGCCTCAGTCAGAGAGTCCGGGGTGAGCCACATATTGTAATGCATCGGCTGGACTAAAGATGAAATTACTTTGCAGTCGTTGACCTAAAATCCTGGTCACGGCACCAGAAATGTAGCGCGTCTCCACTAACTGATGATGAAGTTACTTTGCCGTCAACCACGTATCCTGGTCACGGCACCAGAAATGTAACGCGTCGCACAGAATGAAGCATACATCCTGGTCACTGCACCAAGAAATGTACCGCGTCGGGCGCCAACTGCTTGAAGTGAAAATAACTTTGCCATCGTCGTTGACCACACATCCTGGTCACAGCACCAGAAATGTAGCACGTCGGCGCTCTATGAAGATGACGCTACTTTACATAATTGTTGACTTAACCTCTGATGTGGCCAGTTGTGCTCGTATAGTGGCTTTGCTGTAGACTACATAAAAATAAAACTTGTTGGCGTGACTGTTTTATTAAATAATATTTTTTAGAAATCAACTTTACATATTGAAAGTTTTAGATTTTAATCATAATAGTCTGAAAACAACAGCCTGACGCTCCTGGGAGAGAACAGCTCAACCCCAAAAACATGATCAATTTAAACAAAGTCTGAAAACTAAAACAAGTCACGACATCGCAATCATGCCATACTCGCGAACGCACAAGCTATCCACTTAGTGACTACAGTACTGGAAAATTTACGTTTAACTATAGAATACTCATGCCTGCTCGGCCACCTCTATCCCACACAGCCCACCAACCATTCCAGACCACCATCCTCGTCTACGCCCGAAAACCAAGTACCCAAAAATGGCCGACCCCGCGAAGCTTGCTCTCTCCCTGCAGCACCTCTAGCGGCCACCCATCGCACCAAGGTAAAAACGTAACGGAAAATTAATACTCAATTAAATGTAATAACATACTATAAAGTTTTATACTTTTAAACAACTTGAAAAGTGAAAATATAGATTTGAAAACCATAATTATATAATCATTTATAACATTAATTTAAATAAATTTGAACTACGTGTCTTTCCATTGGCTCAAGACAGCCCGCGCAAACATATTACTGTCTCTCTCGCACACTCAATGAGCGGCGGCGCACGTGCACTTCATGAAAAGTAAAAGTATTAGAAATACTGTTAAAAATCTAAATATAGCGATTCCTGGAATTGGGTAGGCACATCTGTGCCATGAAACTATACTTGCCAACAATACACCCAGCTCTGAGTTACAATACAATAACAGTTAAGCTGCCAATGGTAATATTAAATTTAAATTAAAACACAAAGTTGCCTCAGCCTAAACAAACCAAATTAAATACATATAAAATTTAACAATTTCAAAACTGATACAGATAAAAAGCCAAACAACTGTCAACAATACCTCAAAGTAATTATATAGATAATAGCAAATTCAATAAGTCAAACATAAGGAAATAATAAAATAAAATCAAGACATGAAATAATAAAGGCCTAAGTGGTGGGTGGACCACCTCACAACCCCCCACTTGACATGCAGAGGTTGTCCTCACAATCCTCTGTGTCAAGTACAAAGTACAGACCTGCAGGTTATCACAAACTCAATAGACAAAAATACATTTAGTATAATCAATAGGCATCACATTACACCACCGAACAATTCAACAGCAAAGTACGTAGCATAGAAACATCATTAAAATTACCAAAAACAGAAACCTCAAAACAATTAGAACAGCAACAGTGAAAAGAACAGCAGCAAACTTTGCACTGTACAATTTACAATATGAATAATTTCCAAAATACCCTTCAAAAGAAAAGAAAACAAAGAACAGTACATTACAAGTGAAACCTTTAAAAACCATAATCATATTATACTATGTACTCTTATCAAATTTTCAAATATACACAACTGCACTGCCAGGAATTTCCAAAACGAACATCACCGCAACTCATATCAAACTTAACGATGTGTACATGTCAGCAAATAACACTGAGTACAAAGCAAAATCCAAACAACCAAACACAATAAACCATTATTACTTCAAAATACTCTAACTCAGCATCAATCAACGTTCTAAAGCAAATCACAAATAAATATAATTAGCAAAAACTTTACTCTATCATTTCGCAAGGAAAAATTTACATCAATAACAATCTGTGTTAGGTCATCTTGAACCTGGCTTTGAAACACACCAACTCCTAAACAGTTTAAGGGCGCGGTAGACTACCTGTCGGGAAATTATTTAAGTTTTTGACGAGCAATTGTGTTGTTGTTAATTAAAGTAGTCGGGTTTTATATTTTTTTACACATAATATGACTGTCATACCACATTTAGACACATATATAAAATAGCAGAGTTATTAAATAAGCCCAAAAAAAATTTTTAAAGTTAGCATTTGTAAGTATTTGCAGAGGCACGGCGTTTTAACGACCACGCACGTAAAAATAAAGTGACGTAGTTGATCTTACTCTTAAATGAAACTGTGTAAGTAGTACTTTTGAATGGTGCTTAGGAAAACTTTCTGTTTGTAAAAGAAATATT
>PNEQ01089417.1:0-12500 GCA_003012365.1 Medauroidea extradentata | reverse complement strand
AAACGCATATTACGCTAGTTAAACACACGCGCGCGAAGCACGCTTCGTCGGTGAAAATAACGTTTTCCGCGAACTGCGGCTTTGCTTGACATTGTTGTAGAAACCACGGGGCGAACTGCAAGCGTTGTGGGTAGTCACGAGGTCCCATTACCTGCACGTTTTGAGGGTGGTAGAGGCGTAGTGAATCATCGTGAAGCACACGCCACAGTTGCCAGACTCGTTCGTAATCTGTGTGCAATGGCACGTGTGCTGGTATCTGGATTCTGCTCTACTTGACGTAAAATCCTTCCGTCCAAGACAGGCGTCCTCACAGCACGACCACGACCCTGCCCATCAGCCCTAGTAAAAGATCCACTCTTCCGCAGCCGCCGATCAATTGACAGACACGTGGTACGATGTGGAACTGTCGGTTTGGGTGCCGCCCTTGATAAATACGACGTGCGGCACGGCTGTTTCCATGAGCTGCTCCGTACGCCAACATTACATCTGTGTGTCCTGCCAAGGTGAACCGCTCCATTATAAACGATGTTGTACCACCTTCACAGTACAAGATACTACTCCAACTGTGCAAACACGCATCGCTATTCCTTCTCTTGCGTCGACGCAAAATGTGCAACTCATTTACACTTATTTTATGGCATTACAGAAACACGGCACGGGTAAGATTGTTATTACAAATAAAACGTTTGTATACCGTTTAAATGTTTATTTCTTACATGATTATTCATATTTGGTTGAGCCATTAATAATTTCTCGTACCCGAAATCATTGAGGAGCAATTGGAAGAATGTTCGGCACACATTATGGATACTTCCAACTTGTTTCGAGGGTTATTGGTGGCGATTGTTGTGCCATCTAACCCACGTGGCGAAACGAGAGTCGGTGGTTTGCTCACAACATAGTACGACACTAAAAAGCACCGAATGAGGTAAACGAATAGTTTTGAGCTTCCATTTAGGTCAGTAAATGCGGTTACCTGGCGACTTAATATGCACAGTTGTGCTACACAGAACACTGAATAAGCAGACAAGTTGGTTAGAACGTAACAGTCCTTTCTACAGCATTGCCAGTGGTGTGCCGAGATCCGAGAACGTCTCTTTATCTTAGTCTGTGAACATAAACACTGCACAAACGGCGGTTTAAAGAGCATTACAGGCAATGTACACCTGCAATTTATATGTATGATTGTTGTACCGGTTATCATTATTAATAACGTCTCGCCATTTCAATTTGTTTAATTATTCAGTGGTTAATAGGTGAATCTGTGACAATACATGATATGCATAGCCTAAATGCCCGTTAAACACAGCACCCTTGCGGTAGACAACCCGCACTACTTACGTTACACAGGTTGCATAGCACCAGGTGTTCAAACGTAACTTACGAAAATACTTCACAACGAATTTGACCGAGAACGAGAGCCCTGAGAGTATCACACCAAGGGAACCTTTTTTGTTCCTTGGGTGGTTGTCTTTATAAATCGCTCTAAAGAATTTGATTTAAATACATTGCTACCACTTTTGGCACAAATAAATGTATTATTTGATTCCGCTAGTGATTTAATACTGTTAAGGGCATGATTTTACAAAATGTGCACGGGCCCTTTTGACAACTTCGTTCATGTAAACTTTACACGAAATAATTGTTCGTTAATGTTGCATTGATTTTTATACACGTTCGCGAACACATTTTCAAACTTCATACTTTAAGCATAGGTCTACATAGCGCCCTTAATATCCACTTTAGACTAGACTATAAGTCGTATATCGTTATCCTAATTAGTAAACCTCGTAACTCCATTTTTGTACAAAAATTACATTTCCATGCCAACTTCTAAAACAGAACTAGTCGCATCAATGTATAATACCCCGTAACTTCAAAAAAAATTTATCTTTGTTACATGCGAGAAAAACAAAACACGTAACTCCAGTTTTGCATGTTGGCATACCTCCTAACTCCAAGCTCTGGTAATGTTATTATGGCAAAAACGTACGTTATTCGGATTAAGAACTTAAATTATGAAAATGTATGTATTAGGAAATATATTACGTGTTAAATAATGTTATGTTGCATGTACAAAATAGCTTACCAAATGTAGCAGGAGTTAAGAATTTTGAAACGTCATGAACAATCATCAAGACGAGACTCGTAGAATTCGCATTACACTTTTTATTGTTGAAGTGATTTGTAAGTGAATATGACTCTTTACTATCGTGTTTAGTATCGTTTATCTCAGTTTGATACATAATATAACATTGTGAAAAACACGTATCACCCAAATAAACTATGCGCAAAACTCTAACTCCTATAAAAATGTATTTAAGTGAAAAATGTGACCTATACATGTTTTAAATTATGTACGGAGGTAAGTATTGTTACCTTACAAGTTACCAATCATTTATTCATAGTGGGTACAATATGGCAATGTTTTTTTTTTTCGTCTCATGTAAAATTCTCAATTTTGGAGTTACGAGGTTTACTAATTAGGGTACCGATATATGTTTTCGGCATATCTTTTCGTTAGGAATCACCTCCCAAGAGGTGTGTTTAATTAAGAATCACCCTGTTATACATATATATATACACACACACATATATATGTTTATTTATATATATACATATATGTATACATATAGGCTATGTGGCAAAATGGCAGCTTGGCGTTCCACACCTGTAGCATACACCAATGAATTTATGTGACCCCATAAAAAATAATCTAATGGCTTGAGGTCTGGAGAACGTGTTGGTCATGGAATGGGCCATGTTTGCTGATCCATCTTTCGCCGAACATGTCTGTCAGTTGCTGCCTCGCTACGCGACTGAAGTGCGCAGGTGCACCATCGTGCTGGAACCACATCCGCGTTCGCACATCGAGGGGCACATCTTCAAGAAGACGTGGCAAGTCGTTTTATAGGAAGTCCGGATACACATGGCCGGTGAGCCGATTTGGCAGAATGTGCAGACCTATTTAGTTGTCACCCACGATCCCACACCACACATTGATTGAAAATCGCTGTTGATGTGCACGAACAGAAAATCAAGTTTTAACATTTTCGTCTATGAGTTTAATATTTTACTTCTCTGCAATATGGTTCGGTACACGGCTTGACTATAAAGTACGTACTTTAAAAATTAATAACAATGTCAAGTCTATTTTACTTTGTATTTTTAAGCACATATTAATTTATTACTTGGCGATTTTATGGCAGATTATTAAAAATAAACTATTCTTTTTAGCGTAATAGGTTTAAAAATTCCATATATGTAGAGACATGCTACTTTAGACCAGTTTTTTTTAAGTATGTTTCAGCTGGGTTTTGGGTGAAAATGTAATTACGATATTAGCATTTTTTTAACTAATTAACTAAGTCGCGTACGCAAAGTTTGAAAAGTTCGTAGGAAGCGCCACGGTGTGTAGGACAGGTCATGAAATGTTGGTACAATTGACTGCAGTGATGTCGCGAAACTAGAGAGTTGAGTGTCAAGTTGCGTGTGTCGTTAGTGCACACTGAGAGAAAGAATTGTTTCATTATACTAAATATATTTGTTTGGGTGATGTTTGCTTCAGCTAAACAATATTTTGTTGGTAATAATAAGCTTGGAGTCCTTCAAACAAAATTAATTATTTCCCTCGACCAAATTATTCATTTGTTTGTGCCAAACGTATATTTGGTTACTACAGGACGTCGAATAAATATTTTGTGTAAACAAACAACTCGTTACAACTTGTCAACAAAATAATATTGTTAGTTATAAGTGAAGTGCTTTGTACCAACAATTTTTTTTTCGATGGACTAAATGATTTTGTTGGCGAAACTAAAAACATTTGGTTGACTTGCGGATGATGGCAGGCTGGCGTGCGTAAGCGATAAGATGGCGAACACTGTATACCTCAACATTCAAAATATAAGTTTGTGCCACAAATTGGACGTCTAAACTGTTAATCAGCATAATTCTAGTATCTTAAAGTTAGCTATAACAATTTCAAAGTGGTTAATTCGAGTGATCACAAAAGAAAATGCTATAAACTTGAAAAACACTGTAGCTCCACGACTCATTGTTTGTGCTGCGGCCCTGCGGTGCACTACGTAACTATTCCTATACAAATAACACTCTCCCTCCCATGGAAGCACTCGTAGCTCAGTTGGTTAGGTCATGCATTGCAGGTGATATATGAAGGGATAATGGATCGAGTCCCGGCGCGGGCACACACTTTTTTTTTTTAAAGCTTTTAAAATTTTAGAAATTTTCCAAGTTTATAAAATATAATCTGTGGTTTAGTTCTTAAAATATTTTATGCGCATTAAATATGTCCAATGAAATATTTTTATGACCAACTAAATATTTGGTACTGCTAACAAAATTCAGCTATTTGCCTCAAACAAATCGAGGGAACAAAATAATTTGGTACAAGCAAACAAATATTTCGTTGCCCCTCTGTAAACAAATGATTTGGTTGATTGAAACAAATTTTGTTTGCATCAACAAATTTTTTTTCTCAGTGCAGTGTAGCGTGGCGCACTGTGCGGGCTGAGAGCCTAGCAGCCCACACTCTAGGCAAACACCAGACACCTCTCCCCCCTGCTTCATAGGTTCGCCAGACCGGGGCATGCGCCAGTAACGTCAGACGGGCTACACTTCAAACAGAAAACTATCTCTTCTACCAGCTGCCACTAATATGTGCGTATATAATAGCATAGCAGTTCCCCGTCACCGTTCCTTACACGAGAGAGAGAGATTTTTTGTCAGCACTTAACATCGAGGTCTTCAGCGCTGGTAAGGGGTGACATGAGGTGAGTATGGAGCACCACCGGAATTAAAAGGCGGGGGAAACGGAAGATCCCCGAGAAAACCCGCCGACCAATGGCATCGTCTGGCACGATTCCCACATGCGAAAATCCGGGGACCGACCCCGCTGGGAATCTTACCCGGATTGCCTTGGATGGAAGCGAATGGTCTGACCATTCGGTCACCGCGGCCCCTTCCTTACGCGAGATTGGAACGCTAAACCTCCTAGCAGTCAGAACACTCGCCAAGGCGATCTGGGTTCGATTCCCGGCATGTGGGAATAGTGCCGTATGACGCCGCTGTTCGGCGGGTTTTCTCGGAAATCTCCCCCCCCCCCCCCAAAACCAAAATTCCATACATCATGTCACTCCTCACCAGCGGCAAATACGTAGATGTTAAGAGGGCGAGGTACATAATTCAACGCTAAAAGCATTAATCTATAACTGTGTAGGTTTCTTGAAGCCAATTTGCGAAAATTAAACAATAGCAATCCTAGACAATAGTTTTAGCCAACGATGTAAACAAAATTGTTTCCAGTGTTACGAACTTCTGAGGCACAATCTCTGACGCCGGAACCTCGTGCATTTAACTGCGGCGGAAGAGATCACGTGTAACGAATTAGTAATTCTGGATAAATATTTACTCGTAAAGTTGGCAAATACCTTTATCTAGGATTGTCATTGTGTATTTCATCCATATTGGCTTCGAAAAAAGCGTAGAAATCAAGTGATGTTTTCAGCGTTTATTTATCTACCACGCACTCTTTAGGTACTGACCAAAATATCTTCAAATAGAGGAAATTACGTTCCCATAAGAAACTAAATAGAAAATATTCTGATAACTGAAGGTTGTTTAAACCAATTAAATTGCTACGAAAACAATGGTGTTTTAAGTTACTACAACTTTAATAATAAACTTCACAGCCTTAAGTGTTGAAAGGTGACTGGCAACACCACAGGTCTGGACACTCGCCTGGAAACTTGACCCCCTTGTTGTTTGGCTGTAGTTCACCAAGTTACCGAGAATATTGTGTTTTATTGGCGCTGATGTTAGGGCGGTCGGACTAAACTCCACCCACTTCCTTTCCACTAAGGTAAACAATTTATCAAAACGTATTTTTTTATCAATTTATGAAATACTTTCTTCGCTCACAAATTTAAGAAAAGGCTCCAGCAATCTTTATTTACCTTATAAATTTAACAATGGAAAAAAGTGGACGGAGTTTGAGTCCGACCGCCCGAAAAACAGCGCCAAAGAGTACGACATTCTCGGTAACTTGACGAACTACAGCCAAACAACAAGGGGGTCAAGCAAAATACATTGTTAGATAGGCGAGTGTCCAGACCTGTTCTTCTACGACCGTGGGCAACACTAATAACGAGTAAGGCTGTGCTTTCGTCCGTCCGTCAAAAGTTGAAAGTTTGCTAAGGTTTTGATGGATGGGTAACATTTTTCGAAGCTGCTGATTGGCTGTCGATCACAGGATTAACGGACCATCAGACAAGAATACTGGGTGCGGGTACCAGAGGACTGACATGCGAGCTAGTAGAATCGCTTTAACTATATAGTTCAAACAAATGTTGTACTTCGACATGCTGGGAAGCAAGACTTTACAGTGATTGTACACAACAAATAGCTCCCGTGACACATGAAATCCCGTACTACTGAATAATACTTTCTAAATAAGCTTCATAGAAATTTGAAGTGTTTATATTACCACGAAGATACTAACCTTATAACACTCTTTACTTAAAGAGTTAAATTAACATTAAGAAAAACTAGTATTTTTGTGACAGACATAATAAGATTAAAGATTTAAAAACAATTAAAATATAATTTTGATGGCATTTTTGGTGAGGGAAAATACTTACCTTACTTTTAATTCAAAGTATTACACAGATTCTTAATTATTACACTAAGATTGCATCTCAAACAGCGCCGAATGCTGTTGTAATAATTAATATACAGCAAGGATAGTGTCAAAACACAATATTTTTGTTATACATCGTTTACGGACATGAATGATTAAATTTCAGTGTGTAATGTTCTTGTTTTTTTCTGATGTAAAGTAACTTTTCGTAGGCTAGGTTCTCGAATTAACTGTCTCTCTGCAAAACTTTTACAAAAAACAAATAGGCCTATTCAAACAAGTTAAATATATAGCGTGACTAAGTACAAAACATGCTTAAATCACATAATTTTACACCTTCAAAATCCGAACTTTCCGGGGGGATGACCCCCTGCTTTATTAGAGGGGTTGAGTGTTCCCAGATGTACCCCCCCCCCCTATACACGCCTCGTGTTGCGTGTCTCGGCCGAACGCGTTCATGTTGAATACTCACAAGTCAGTAAATTCCCGAAGTGTTTTATATCGCTAGCTACACACAGCAGCGGCGGAAGGTATTCCTGTACTGTTGGGGGAGGGGAGGGGGACAGGATCGGTGACACAAATTTATTTCTGAAGTTATCTTTTATAACGATTTATTAAAGCGGGGGGTCCGGGTGCCATTTTCCGAGAAAATTTGGATTTTAGTGTACAAATTGGTGCTATTTAAATTGTTTTCAAGTCCAAATTTTGAAGATACAGCTGGCAGGTATTGTTAATATTTTTTAAATATTAAAACTTACAGTGGGTACAAATACCTATACTGTCCCACCCCTCTGATCTACGATGGGGAGGCGCGGCGGGAGGGGGGTTGGCAGTGTCCCCCTGTCGTCGTCGTCCCCTTCCCGAGGTTAAGTGATACCACACGCACACGGCGAGAAGAAAATATTTATCTTAGAATGTAACGAAAATATAGATATACTTAAATGCAGAGTGGGCAAAACTAACAAGACAGCGGTTTGGTAACTCATATTTGGTATTTTGTACACTGCAAAGTCGACAAAATGCAAACGAAAATGATAAAATCACGTTAAATATGCTGTTCATAAAACCGTATCGTAATCTTCCGTTCGGAAAGAAAAACGCAGTTAATACAGCCTTTCTATGTTAAAAAAAAATTAAAGAACTGGAATTATTTCTTCGTTGTTCTTTGTTGATTCCTGTACAGCAACATTATTTTCGTTCATAAAATTATCAACAAATTTGAAATAATTTTTCTTCTTGGTTCTAATCTATAACAAAGACCACTATGATTGACGACTTCGTAAGAAAATTACAAGTGTTTTAGTTGACCCGCGTAGCAAAGTCTGTTAGGCGGCGATCTACGGTGCGAGAGGTCCTGGGTCAGAATCCCGACTCGGGCATGAATGCTGTATTATCCCTCCACCTCACTTCACCCACGTCGTCTCTTAAGACATGGTTGTTAAAGAGCCGCAAAATCCTCTCACCTCACCATCCAAACGTTTCATCGGGTTTCACTCACTGGTCGTTTTGCCCTGAAGATGCCTCATATTTTACTCGACGCGACTTTAATTCTCAATGTGCCTATGCAACCGGTGCTGAAAGACTAAAAATTAAATAAACTACTAACTCTTTTTAAAATTAGTAATAATTCTTAAAGAAACCAACAGTGTTATTACTGTACAACGATTGTTTTAAATTTAAGTGTAGAGAACATACAGTGAAATGAAAACTATGAATTGTAATTCAATACAAAACGATGTTACGTATTACAGTAGATAAATACATCGGTCACAGAGGCGATATTTTGTCGACAGCTGACGGACGCGAGCCTAACTACGAGTAGTAACAATGTTATTTAATACCGTCATTCTGATGATTATTAAGTTAAAACATTCGATGGTTATGAAACTGGTCAGCTATGAAAATGTTATGTTCAAAACATTTAGGGATGCCGTGGTCAAACCATTCGCTTCCGACCAAGGTGATCCGGGTTCGATTCCCGGCAGGGTTGGTCCCCGGATTTTCGCACGTGGGAATTGTGCCGGACGATGCTACTGATTGGTGTGTTTTCTCGGGGATCTCCCATTTCCCCGCCCCTTCATTCCGGCGCTGCTCCATACCTCATGTCACTTCTCACCACACTGAGAGAAAGAATTGTTTCATTATACTAAATATATTTGTTTGGGTGATGTTTGCTTCAGCTAAACAATATTTTGTTGGTAAGACCAAGCTAGGAGTCCTCCAAACAAATTTAATTATTTCGCTCGACCAAATTATTTGTTTAAACGCAATTTGTTTGTGCCAAACGTTTATTTGGTTGCTACAGGACGTCGAATAAATATTTTGTGTAAACAAACAACTCGTTACAACTTGCCAACAAAATAATATTATTAGTTATAAGTTAAGTGCTTTGAACCAACAAATTTTTTTCGATGGACTAAATGATTTTGTTGGCGAAACTAAATACATTTGGTTGACTTGCGGAAGATGGCAGGCTGGCGTACGTGAGCGACAAGATGGCGAACACTGTATACCTCAACATTCAAAATATAAGTTTGTGCCACAAGTAGGACGTCTAAACTGTTAATCAGCATAATTCTAGTATCTTAAAGTTAGCTATAACAATTTCAAAGTGGTTAATTCGATTGATCACGAAAGAAAATGCTATAAACTTGAAAAACACCGCAGCTCCACAACTCATTGTTTGTGCTGCGACCCTGCGGTGCACGACGTAACTATTCCTATACAAATAACACTCTCCCTCCCATGGAAGCACTCGTAGCTCAGTTGTTTTTTGTTTTTTTTTCTCTTAAAATTTTAGGAATTTTTCAAGTTTATAGAATATAATTTTTTAGTTCTTAAAATATTGCATGTGCATTTGATAATTTGATATGGCCAACGAAATTTTACGACCCGTTAAATATTTGGTACTGCTAACAAAATTCAGCTATTTGCCTCAAACAAATCAAGGGAACAAAATAATTTGGTACGAGCAAACAAATATTTCTTTGCCCCTATACAAACAAATTATTTGGTTGATTCAAACAAATTATTTGGTTGATTCAAACAAATTTTGTTTGCACCAACAATTTTTTTTCTCAGTGCAGCGCTAAAGACCAGCGCTGACCAATCACTCGCTCAAAACCTTTAGTGTTATGAGTAAGGTGTGTTAGTTCAACATCTACGTCTTAAGGGGCCTCCCTAGATAGACTACGTCTGTATGTGTGAGACAGGAGTGGTAAGGTTGTCGTTGACCGACGTATGTAATGTATTATCGCCTCTTCGCGCAAGTCAGCTGGCGTGCAGTGTTTCACTATTATCATTTTTCCTATGGGACTTTAAACGGTGACCACATTATTTTATTTGTGTGGACAGCGCAGTTCACAATTTAACGCTGGTTTCTACAGTTACGTTTATCGAATCCGATTGTTAATTTTCCAGTTACGGAAGTCTGTAAAGCCATCTTTGGCCATTTTGACGGGCCAGGAAATAATGTTTACAATAAACGTGCCGAATTTTTAAAACTATAGCGACATACAGTTGTAGTTTGAAGTGTGTGTTCTTTTCGTAGAAATACAGATATATCGTCCGTTCAATAGTTTCGCCAAAAAGAGAACAGTCGCAACTCGCTGTAACGCATTTGAAGGGCAGGAAAAGAGGCCCCTTAATGTCGGTTCTCAACCCGCATGTTGAAGTATTAAGTTGTTCGCTTTTCCTCAATTCTGAGTAAAATAAGTGTGCAATGTGCGATCAAAGCGTGAATTATGTTTACATTGTTCTACAGTACAATCATTACAGTTGAACTTGTAATATATATATATATATATATATATATATATATAGGCCGCAGCAAGTCCAGCAAATTAAGAGTATTTATTCTAAAAAAAAATTGTCTGAGCGGCCTATACATTAAAAGTTCACATATTATGCTTACACTACAGCGCAAGATAAATAGCATCAACACCATTATCGCAAATTCTACACTTTTCTTCTCAGAATAAAAAAAGAAGAGACGAAAAATTAAATTATTCAACACGTGGGTGAGACCCCATATTAAGACCCGCCGTAATCAGTCGCCACATTAAAATTAATTTTTTTTTTAAATTCAGAAAAAAGAAAATGTTACATCTACGACTATACAAACTATACACTATATTACAGGCACTGCGATATTGTTGTTTGTGTTGTTGTACTCGCTTGATCTAGTTCTCATAAATCTAAGTTCACTCCCGCAGCGGATGATAGCGAGGAATAGGCTAAGAGGTTGAAGGACGGGTAGTGCCCATATCTCGCTAAACTCTATTTATTAAGTTCTCTACACCTTGGAATCGTCGATGCCTCTACCGAACTATGTACAGAATGAGCCCAAAGACAGCTCGAATAGAGACTGACTTATGCCTCGCGAATATCTCGCACTGAGAACACCTGGGGCACAATTTATGGAACTGTCGGAATTATTTCGCTAGAGAAATGTTCGACTCTATAGCTAGTATCGGAATGTTGGAAAACGTATTTTTGGAACGACCATAGTTGCTGACGCGTGAAGGAAATTCAATTACGATAGTAAGATGTGGCATCGTTGCCATTTGTATGATGTCAATGCTGAAACGTCAATCAGAGGGTTATTAGTGTTAATAAGTAAACAATGTACAGGTTGGAAAAAATATGGTGGCGTGTTATTTGAATATTTATTATTTTATCTAGAGCAATGGAAAGAGTGTAGAACGCGTCGCTGATATTTAAAAACTGAAGTGAGATCCATTAGTAAAACAACACTATTTTCTTACTTTGCAAGAGTACAATTCTAGCTCGGCTTTTAATTTCATAATACATGACTTCAGAGAACGAAGTTTTCTTATATTCTATATTTACAGTTAATTGTACTTATAAAACAGTGCTAGAAAACATTCTTAAAAATATTAGCGTATTGTTACAAGTTTGAGACATAAACTTTATATGTGGGCAATTCCCATGAGTTCATTGGGATAGAGGTCTTTAATTACAAATTAAAGAGTTAAATTAAGTACTGGATTTAATAGCTCACAAAGCTACGAAATACACAAAACAGTAATCAACTAGAACTCTCAAAACACAATTAGTTATGCACACAATTACTCCTGTGTCACAGACACGTTAATTAACTTTGACATTTAAAGCAAAAGAAAAGTCTACCATCAATTAATTAAACACTATAAATCACAATAAAATTCAGTAATTTATCCAATCAACAGTATTTCTAATAGGGACAATGTACAACCTTATCAGTCCGAAGTGGTGATGGCTCACCATGTGCTGCGCAGCACCCCGAGTGCACCGCTGTCTTCACTCTTGAGGTCTTCTGTTCGACTCCCGTCGCGCACCTCCTCTTCGCCTGTCAGCCCGCCGCAGCAGTCCTCTTGATTCGGCCAACACTGCTCCGAAGGTAGCCTCCTGCCACCGTTCACAGTAGACTTTGACGTCACCAAGATGTCTTCACCAGTCTCTCTCCACAGGCGTAGCACCTTCCTCTAGCACTACCAATAGCGAACTCTCTCAAACGTGCCGATTCTGTGGTTTTATACTAGCCCAGACAGTTGGGTGTTCCCCGCATTACAGGGGTCTAAAAATAGATATTTCATCATGTTTCGGATGTGCTTGTAGTCACGTCGGCCGCCCTCGAAGGGTTAATACGCAGTTGGGACAGGTATCTATGACGTAGTTTCGGCGGGTATCCCACTATGAGCCACACGGGATTTGAGTCATCGGCCAGCCCTCAAGGTGTTACGAAACAGCCGCCGACCACTGGCCTCCAGGAACATGGCACGCAACACTGCCCCCTCCTTAAGTCTGTTCGTCCCGCACAGACACAGCAGCCCCAGGTCCA